>JAOUWY010000003.1:10636776-10648473 GCA_025728095.1 Prietella phreatophila
GGACATCGCTCAGCCTCTCGGCTCTCCTGAGAACAGCGCTCCGCTCCCCAGCTCCGTCCAGAACACGGGGCAGTTTCATCCTGGCGCTGCATGAGATATTTGACCCAGGGGCCCGGGACCGCCAATCAAAGATTGAGGACTCTTGGCACTCCGGGAGAAGTGCCCTGGGGGGGGTTCTGTCATGGTATGTCCAGCAGAGGGAACTGTGGCACTGGGACTTGTCTTCGGACAACCATGTGACTTTTGTTTTGTTTCACTTACTTCCTGATCTAGCGCTAGTTTAACTAATGTGATTTGCCACAGGTGTAGGTGATTTAAGTTAATGGTACTTTGTGTTAGTAATGCACATTATTTAAAGCTCCCGAGTGACTGAGCACGTTGCTTGGTATTATTAGTTGGGTTCACGATATTATGAGTTGTAGCGGTCTCCTGTTTTGTTTATGCCACGTTCACTTTGAGCTTGATTTTTATGTTTAATAAAGAGTTGGATCTGTGCCTGCCTCCGTCTCCGTCTACAACTGTGACACTAAGTTTTCATTGGATCTTACAAACAATCATGACTGGCTTGTAGCCCACTAGCATCACCTTACTGCTAGCCTTGTATTACATTTCACATTTCTCTCATTTTAAAGGCGGATATGTCAGTTGCTTCTCCATCTTTGAGTCCAGATGAGGACTCGCTCGAGCTGCACATGGTGCTGTTGGAATTGCAGGCCATGGAGAAACAGATCTGTGACCTACTCAACAAGCAGGTCCAGCTGCATGAGCGAAGAATCATGCTGAAAACATCTTGTGCTATCGCCTACAAATCCAAGGTAAGCCCGCAGCATGGTACTACCACTCCCAGCCCGTCTATGCTGTGTGTTTCTCTGTGCAAGGAGAGAGTTTCTCTGTGCTCTGTCATGTCGGCACAGACACACCACGGACCTTTGGTGCACCAGCAGTGGAAGGTGCAGGCCAGACAACAGGCAAGGACCTCTCCCCCGCCATCGCCCCCAGTCTTCAAGAACTCCACCAGGAAATGCTTCGCTCCTCTCTTTTTTTTTAACATGCAATTCATTTTCATGTGATTCATATTCATGCATATGATTCATTTACATGCAATACATTTTATGTAGTTCATGTTCATGTGATTCTTATTCATGTGATTCATTCACCTTTTTCTCCCCTTCCCTCTCCCAAATATTTCATTAAGAAAAAAGATAAAAAAAATAAATGAATAAATAAAAAAATAAAATAAAAAATTAATGTAAAAGTGTAGAACACAACACTATGTAGGTGATGGAGTTCACCCTGGTATTAAGAGTTTAACGTAGTCTCCTGCTTCCTCCGCTGAAATAAAGTCCTTCTGAACACAGTTACATGTAATGTGAAGCCGAGCTGGATGAAGTATTCCATAGTGAGCGCCCTCAATATCATGAAATTGACGCCGAACCTCGTTAAATGCGGCCCGGGCCCGGGCTGTCTTGGCTGTGTAGTCAGGAAAAACGGAGATGGTCAGATCCCTCACTTTAATCTGCTGAAGCGCTCTCGCACGGCGTAAAATATCAACACAGTCACTGTAATAATGGGATTTGCACACAATAGCTCGTGGTTGTTCACCAGGCTTTGGCTTCGGCTGAAGGGACCGGTGGGACCGGTCCAGAACCGGCTCCTTCTCCAGACCAAACACCTCTTTTAACAAGGCCGCTACAGCAGCGGTTGTAGATGTGTCCTCTGGAACTATCTATCCTAACGTCATTACGCCGTGACCTCGACTCCAAATCCTCGCTCCTCTCTTTGAGACCAAACCAAATGCTGTGATCATCGGAGACTCCATAGTTCGGAACATTTGCATTGCCTCATCTAAATGTAAGGTGTGCACGCACACACTGTTTCTCTGGTGCTTGTGTTGATGTCGCTGCTCAGGTACCCCTGATCCTGAAGAACTACGAGAGCATCGGAGTGAAAGCTAGCACGCTGGTATAACGATCAAACACATACCTTAAAACAAATCACTCAACAATTAGAATGTAAATGTGGTCAAATCAAATTTGGAGTATTTCAAACAGCATGGAAGGAGAGCCTCCTGAAATATAGACAATCTCTTAGTGATGCTAGAAAAGTTTATCTCTCCACCTTAATGGAAGAAAACAAAAAAACTCTAGACTTTTATTCAACACAGTAGCAAAATTAACTAGGAATAAAACCACCACAGAAACAGGCACACAATCATTGTGTCACGCGGCATGACGTAACTGAAGAAGGACAGATGCAATCGCAGTACGGACAAGACCTTTATTCACAAAGAGGAGGACAGACAAAAGAAACACAAGAACAGGACACATAACACATGCCAAACAATGAACACTGTTAACTAACCCTATGCTACGCTAACTCTAAAAACTAAACACAAACCAAGGCATGGACTAAAACTGTGAACATGACAAAGAACTGTTAACATAACATGGCATGAGGACATTCCCTATGTCTATACTAGATATCGAGTCTATACAGCTGTAAGTTATCCTATACGCTACTAGGCTAGAAGCTAGGCTAGGCTACGCTATTAGCTTTAGCTTCTAGGCTAACTAGCCTAGACATGGACTATGACTATGAGCTAAACTATGGAACATGGCATGGAACCGAAACTCTCAACCTTTACACTTATCTATATCAACCTTTATCTTTACCGCTATACCACTATACCACTATAATTACCCCCGTTGTGTGTGTCATGGCTCCCGGTATATATGCACCCCAGCATGATTAGCCCCAAACTGCTAACAGCTACGGGCAATACCAAAACACACGCGACTTGACCACATGACAAGACGGGGCGAAGACCTGATGTCAACCACAACAAACGACACGTGGTTATACACGTTCCGGACTGTCACTGCCATTGACAACAGAGAGGCGGTTGCGCAGGCACCCGCTCGTGCATGCGCGCCCACATACTCTATGGCGCGGCGCACAAAGGGGGACTCGTGACACATTGTTAAAATTGCAAATATTTTATGTGAAATTCAGGCTATTAAATTAAAACCAGACAGTTTTATTACTAACCCTGTAGATGATCTTATAGAAATATCTGATCAACAATAAGAATGTTTTACTCCCCTTAGAAGGACCAAACTAGCTTCTTTAATCACTTCAGAAAAATCATCAACTTGTATACTAGATCCCTTACCTACATGTTTCTTTAAACAGATTTGTCCTGGAGTAATTGAACCCCTTTTAAAAAGAATCAATTATTTCATTAGCACTTACTATGTACCAAAATCAATTAAACTAGCGCTTATCAAACCCCTGATTTAAAAAAAAACTGACCTTGACCCCTGTCAACTGTCCAGCGATAAGTCAATATCAAATCTCCTCTTTATTTCCAAGATAATAGAAAAGTTTGCAGCACAGCAGCTATGCTCATACCTACATAGGAATAACAAATGTACAGTCAGGAGTTAGTTAAAGTACTAAATGACCTACTAAATGCCTCTGATCAGGGTTGTCTCCTTGCTTGTGTTACTTGTCCTTAGTGCAGCTTTTGATACTATTGATCATACTATTCTCCTTGATAGACTAGAAAATGTTGTTGGCATAAAGGGAACATCCCTCTCCTGGTTCAGGTTTATTTGACCAATCTCTATCAGTTCGTAGATATAAATGCCTACTTCTCCACACATACCGAGGTTAAATTTGGTGTTCTGTTTTAGGCCCACTGCTTTTCACTCTATATATGCTACCTCTGGGTCAAATTATTCATAAACATGGAATTAACTTCCACTGTTATGCCGATGACAAACAGCTGTATGTTTCAGAAAAGCCAGACAACACACAGCAGCTTAATAAAGTTGAGGAATGTGTAAAGAACATTAGGCATTGAAGGCTTATTAACTTTCTTTTACTTAATTTGGACAAGACAGACGTACTTGTACTAGGACCACGTGTAGCTTGAAGTAAGTGTTCTGATTATATAGTTACTCTGGATGGTCTTTCCATTTCGCTATGTGCAGCAGTAAAAGACTTTGGTGTGGTTATTTCATTTGACACTCATGTAGACAGTATTACTCAGATAGCCTTATTTCATATCAGAAATATAATTAAGATAAGAAATATACTGTCACTACATGATGTAGAAATATTAGTTCATGCTTTTGTCACCTCTAGGCTAGATTATTGTAATGTTTTACTGTCTGGATGTTCCAGTAGGAGCATAGACAAGCTCCAGTTAGTCCAGTATGCAGCTGCAAGAGTCCTTACTAGAACCAGAAAATATGATCTCATCACCCTTTTCTTAGATACACTGCATTGGCGCCCAGTGAAATTTCACTTTGATTATAAAATACTACTATTAACCTATAAAGCACTAAACGCTTTCGCACCACAGTACCTAAGCAAACTTTTGGTCTTTTATGATCCACCATGCCTGCTTAGATCAAAAGGTGCAGGCTATTTGTTGTTACCTCGAATAGTGAAGGCTACAGCAGGGGGAAGAACTTTCTCTTACAAAGACCAACAGTTATGGAACGGCCTTCCAATTAGTGTTCTGGACTCAGACTCAGTCTCTAGGCTAAAAGTCTAGGCTGAAAATGTATTTTTTTACTCAAGCTTACCATGAATAGACTTTCTTTTATGCAAAGTACACAGTCTTATCCATCACAGGATAGTAAGCATACATAATGATCTCTCATTCTTTTTACCTCCCTCTCTCCTTCTGTCAAGCCACACATGATTTTATGGAGATGCCAGTGATGCTGACCCTTTCTGTACTCTGGATCTACCTGATCCATCCGAATTCCCTACCTCTGGATTGAGCTCTCATATACTGGAGATTACAGTCTGGAGATTGCTTAGGATGATACCGCTTGAAGTACCATGAAATGGTTTTGGACCTCAATTACATGTGGACATTCTCGCTGTGGTTGCTGGGACTATGGTTGCTACCATGGCCTTGGGACTACAATTACCACATGCAATTTTGCACTCAGGTCTCCTATGGTAAACACTGGACTAATTCTACAAAGACTTCATGTAAAAAACATAATTAACTTTCTTTTACTTTCCCACTATCCGTTGTAACCAGATGAGGATGGGTTCCCTTCTGGTTCCTCTCAAGGTTTCTTCGTCATATCATCTTGGGGAGCTTTTCCTTGCCACCATCGCCACTGGCTTGCTCAATAGGGATAAATTCACACACTTAAAAACTGTGTCCTGTATTTATAAGTTTCTGTAAAGCTGCTTTGATACAGTGTCCATTGTAAAAAGCACTATACAAACTAAATTGAATTGAATTCAATTGAGAGCCCACAGCATGTGCATTCTGTGCCCTTGATTTATAATAGGTTCTGGTTTACTGATCAGAAGGTTGGGGGTTCAGGCCCCCACACCACCACCCAAGCTGCCACTGTTGGACCCTTGAGCAAGTCCCTTAACTCTCTCTGCTCCAGATGTGTAGCCATGACAGAACCATTAAACTAGCATGTGCAAATACAAAACAAAACTTTCAGGTAACTGCAACCCAGTTCTGCATTTCAAGACTCACAAAATGTCCAGTTGTTTCTGTGTGAGCCCTTTGCAGGGAGAGAGTCATGGCATCAGTAAAAAGGCAGGGGCTAAACCTAACCATCACTAAAGGATGGGTAGTGGGGCGTTTTTACAGCCAAACACTCACTGACCAGCAACAACAGTTCAGTGCATCCTGATGACACTGTCCCAGGGATAGCTCCAAGGATTCTTGAGGCTAAGTGTCAAAATCAGTCCTCAGTTACATTGACCCAAGACATTCTTTCACTCATGGACAGAGGTGCAATCAAGATGGTAGACCACATGGTTCAGAATAAGGTGGTTCTACTTAATGTACCTTTTAATTCAGAATAAGGAAGATGATGTCCTATTCTAGATTAGAGATACACAAACACCCCCACTTTCCTAATGCTGTTGTTGTCAGATGTAATGCATTTCCTCAGCCACATGACTGGTTCATGTAGGTGGATCTACATGTGGCCTCTTTTCATGTTCGCAGAACATTTCCACAGAACACACATGCTTTTGAAGTGTGCCTTTCAAGGACAGGCATGCCAGTTCAAAGTTCTACTCTTGTAGGTATTCTAGTTCACAGTCTCTTTAGAGTGCCATGTATGTTTACAAGATGTATGGAGACGTTGTCAAAAGGAAAGATTAATGATTATTTGATTCCTGTGCTCACAACCTTATTATTCTGTTGTGTGGTTGACATTTGCATGGGTTTGCCCCAAGCTTGTTTCCAAAAAAACACAGTGTATTTTCGTTCTATTTCAATGATTATTTTCACAGATGCTTATACCAACTGACCAAAAATAAGTGCATGGAAGATATAATAATTGATTAATATATTTAACAACAATAAATATATTCAACCAGTTATTGTTCACACCTTGATAAATATAAATCAGAGCAAAGTGACGGTTGTAATAAAGGGCTCTCAGATGTTATATGGATTCATCTCCCTCCGCTGGCTTCCTGTAGCTGCCCGCATCAAATTCAAGGCCTTGATGCTCACCTACAAGACCTTGTCAGGAACAGCCCCCTCCTACCTCAACTCTCTCCTGAAGGCCTACGTTCCCTCCTGCAATCTGCGACTAACGTTTAGTAGTTGCCACTCAGCGTGGCACAATATCCCTTTCTAGAACCTTCACGTTAACTGTTCCTCAGTGGTGGAATGCACTTCCAATCTCAATCTGAACCGCAGAATCTCTCACTATCTTCAAACAACAGCTAAAGACCCACCTAGTCCGTGAACAGCTAACTAACTCATAATAAATAAATAAATAAATAAATAAATACATAAAAATTGCACTTACACCTCTACTCTGTGCACTTTGTTCCTCTGGAACTCAATTAATAGATCTTGTATGGTAGCATTACTTGTATTGTTCTCTGTTTGATATATCGTTTTGCTTGTATTTTTCTCATTTGTACATCGCTTTGGATAAAATTGTCTACTAAGTGAATAAATGTAAGTGTAAATGTAGATGGATTCATATGTAAAGTTTTATTAACAGACTAAAGAGAGTCAAGAACAGTCAGGGTTAAACCCAGGAAATCCTTTGATATTAGACAAATCCAAAACAAAATTTAGTCATGAGGCAAGGCAGGGTAAAAATACCAGAGATCAGCTGTTCAGACAAATCCAGAGCTCAAGACAAAGCCAGGACAAGGCAAGGTCATTCAAAGGTTATATATCCAACAAACCACAGCTCGGATCTCACAAAAACAGCAAACAAACTGTAAAGCTTCATGATGATTGTTCCATGTGCTTGTTATAGGGAACAAACAGGAAATGAGTGAAACAACCAAAGAAGTGATTCAAAATTCAACAGATCGGGCCCTCTGTTGGTCTGGTAGAGAAATATCCAGATTAAACGTTACAGTAGAATTGTTACAATTGTTGATGTTAACTTGCCTTTAGAAGAGCTGAGTGCTTCATCACAATAACTCCTAAGAACCTACAAACTTCATCAGACTGCAATTTGTTCATCCTTGGAAACACATGGCCCACAACATGGTCAAAGCCTGCATGATGAAGCTCAATGGAATAATGCACCATGTCAACACAAATGTGCTGAACGAGGGGCTGGAGCACTTTTCTTCATGTGGTACAGTGTCAAGGCACTGTGGACTTCCGCTGCTTGTGTGATACGAAATCATCCATGGAGGGAAAGAAATGCCATGGCAAAATGCCTGCCTATGTAAAGAAATACACTTGTGCACCAACATGGAGGGGCAATAAAGTTGTTTGTACAACCAATAGCTCTGAACCAAGATGAGTTGTTTGATTTTTTTTGTCCATGCACATCTGGGATATTATGATTAGTATTATTCAACATCTGCACTACATTGTAGGCAGATTGTTTTCGAAACTTTTATACCATTAAACAGAATTTATCACACATTGTCAAAGGCCTAAATTACTAGAGATAAATAGCACATACTTTCAAATTCCATCACAGACACCACTAATTAAACTAATTTATGCTTCCACCTTATTATTCAGTCTTGCAATCACATTGGCTGTTATCCATTAATAAAATATGACTATAGTATATGGGAATGTTCGGCTTGTACAGGAGTACAGAATTGCAGTCCAGCTGGTATATATTTGTTTGTTTATTTGAGTTTTGTTACCATGCTACCTCACATTTTTTAACTACTCGTTAGCAGCTGGTGCTGATGTGGGTGGGGTGTTTAAAAGAATGAGAGGTGGTTGGTAGCCCAGTATGCACTGTAATGGTGTGAGCTGGGTGGTTGAATGATGCAGGGCTTGTTGAACCATAACAGTAATTCCAAATGTTTTAGATGTAACCAAATAGAGCATTCTCAGAACATTAAACATCTATTCACTCTCTGGCAAGACAATTCAGTAATCATGTCCCTCTGACAGAATGTTGTGAGGCTCACTCCATCAACTGTGAGCAGGTAATGTTTGAAACTCTAAGGTGTACACAGCTACATGAGACGTTCACCTTCAATTATGAGTTAAATAAAAATAATTAAAAATCAGAACCCATAAAGACAAATCTCAGACAATCTTAAAAATACAGATTGCATCTGATTTAGGCCAAATGTGAAGCATCCAGGATTCCCAGGTAAATGTATGAAACTAGCTATTTCATTAGTGTTTGACCACTCTAAAACCATGTACGTTTCTGTGTGAATCCCAGATGCTTCACCTTTGGCCTAATTTACATAAAATCTGTATTTAGAGACTTTTGATTACATTTCTGGATTTTTTTAAAAGCTCACAGCCATAATCTGTCATTTCTAATTGTATGGCTTTAAAGGTGCATTGGGTAGCATGGCTTCCTCATAGGTCCAGGGACCTGAGTCAATTTCTGAACTCAGGTGACTGACTGTGTAGAGTTTTGCATGTTCTGTCTGTGTTTGTGTAGGATAACTGAAAGGTCTCTATTTTCCTCCCATTGTCAAACATGCAGGAAGGCAGATTGACTATACTAGATTGTCCCTAGATGTGTCCCTGCAATGAACTCTTGACCAATCTGAGGTAAATTTGCTTGTCTTGCACTTAGTGTTGCTGCAATTTGTTCTGAATCCACCACAACCCTGACTTGGTTAAAGTGGTTACTGAAGAAAATAATTTCTTAACAAGCAAATCTTACTCCTAGTAAGTTCAAAACAAAGAAACACTGGCAACATGTTAATGTATTAAATACACCACAAAGCAACAACAACAACAATAATAATAATAATAATAATAATAATAATATTTTAATAATAATAATAATAACAACAATGCGATATGTATATCATGTATACCAATTCATATACTTTTGTCAGCGACCAGGCTCATTTGTTTTGGTCCAAAGTGTCTGATTTTAAGAATTGGTACAAACATCGCTGTTCTGCTCAAATAAATAATTAGACATTTGTTATCTGTTATTAAACTGATTTTGCATTCAACAGTAGGCTTTTTCTGCATGTATTTGTACAGATGTTCTCACTGGTAACACACAGATTAAGCTCAGTCGTAAACTAGAACTAGAAAAGAGTTTCAGTGCTCCATCTCTGCTAAGGGTGCTATTTAATCTAGAATGACATTGTGTCAATACATCTGGCACTACGATTAACAGCATAAACATGGGACTTTTCAATTGTGTCAGGAATCAAGGAACAGGGATTGTTCTGGTGCAACACTGCTATCTAGTGGAATTTACATATACAGATAATAGAGGCATAGCTTTGACTGATTTAATTACTTTTCCATTACCATGTATTTCAATCTAGGTCAAATCCATCCATCCAGCCATTTTATGTTCAACTTGTCCTACATAGACTCGCAGGGAGCCTGGAGCCTATCCCAGGGGAAAAGGTTGGGGACACCCTGGATGGGGTTCCAACCAATCACAGAGTACAATCATACACATTTGCATACCCATTAACACACTATGAACAATTTGGTAATGCAAATCAGCCTACATCGCATATCTTTGGACTGCTGGTGGAAACCGGAGTACCCAGAGGAACCCTCAAAGCCCCTGGAGAATGTGCAAACTCCGTGCATACAGGGTGGGAATCGGACTCCCAACCCTGGAGATGTGAGGCAAATGTGCTTCAAAAATAATATGGGTATTATTGGAATTGCTCTGCACTTATATAGTGCTTTATCCAAAGCATTTTACACTGTGTCTTTCACCCATTCACACACGCACACTAATGGTAGCAGAGCTAACTTGCCATCGGGAGCAACTTGGGGTTCAGTGTCTTGTTTAAGGACAATTCTGTATGTGGATTCATGTGGGGCGGGAATCAAACTGCCAACCCTACAATTAGTGGACAACCCACTCTACCACCCGAGCCATAGCTACCCTATTAAAGGAACATGTTTAAAAAAAAAAAGGGTAGTGGGATGCTTAAAACGAACTGATATTACAATTGATAATTAACACCAGCAAACCATCAGCAAAATTAGATTATTTCCTGACTACAGATCTGCTACTACTGGAATACAGAGGTACACACAGGCACCTACTATTATTCACAATCAGGTGCAATAACGCTTAGTCATTTTACTAGGCTAGTCTGTCTATGAATGGCATGAATGTTGACCCTCAACTCCATTTCCTGTCCAGGTTAATGTTTAATCTTTCTGTGTCTGACAAGGTTTTCTCCATGTGATTTAGTTCAGTGTTCCCACCTTCCAAAAAACATAGCATTGAGCAGAGGTTTATTGTTGGAGTACATGTTGTGTGTGTGTGTGTGTGTGTGTGTGTGTGTGTGTGTGTGTGTGTGTGTGTGTGTGTGTGTGTCATATAACACCTCCAAATCTTAGCATGCTCCCATGACTCCGTACAAAGCTGAGCATGAGTAAAGAGCTGTTCCGTGACTCACACTGAACAGTTCTTTTAACAATAGACACTGTCACAAGGCAGCTTTACAGAAATCTGGCTTACTCATAGATCCGCTATGATCATGCCAGAGATGACAGTTGCAAGGAAGAACTCTTTGAGAGTAACCATACTCAAAAAGAACTTTTTCCATGACCCATCCATAATTTTTTCATACTCCTCCCATTCGCATTTCTGCCAAAGATCTTCAGGCTGTCTCAGCTGAATCAGAAGAGCCTCAGTTACTTAGAAGGTGTTTTTCCCCCTCAACTCTGCTGTCCAAAGGGTTACCACAATGACAGGCACATCTTAATGGTACGAATTAATGTAATACCAACCTTAACATGTGTGTGAGCTGAGTTAGAATTGGACGTAATGGTCACTGTGTTGAGTGCTGATAAGTTTCACTGTATCTCTAGACGTGGAAGAGACCACATTTGCAGCAGGAAGACACGAAAGAGTCGTCATGCAAAAGTGAACTTCCTCTGAACCCTTATCACTTGCTTGCATGTTATGTTGAAGTCTTCTGTGGGCTGCTGCTGCCCCAGACATTTGCTCCCTATATGTTGTCTTGTGCTGATTTAGTACTGATGACACAGATTTTCTTCATTTGACATCACATCTAGGGAATTATTGTGTAGTATGTTGTTCAGTTTCAGCATCATTGATACTGGTCTGAGTTACCTTATCTTTGCAAATGATCTGTCTGGGTAACATCACACACACACAGACACACACACACACACACACACACACACACACACACACACACACACTTCGAGATGATCCCAGGCCTAATTTCTTTAAAGGCAAGAAAACATTTTTTAATTTGGTG
>JAOUWY010000003.1:10832534-10842883 GCA_025728095.1 Prietella phreatophila
GTCGCTCAAGCATTGTGCACAAAACCCATTTCCGGAGTGTCTCTTCCTGTAGCAAAACCAGGGTTTCCTGTAGTAGCACCTCCACTGACAAGCATTCTTGAGTATCCTGGACCTGAGATATAGCTGGGACCTGAAAAGTGGCTTGAACCTGAGGCGTAGCTTGGACCTGGCTTGAACTTGAATCTTGAGACTTGACTTGGGTTTGAGACTTAGCTTGGACAGGAGATCTGGCCTTTAGAGCTCGGCGTCCTATCTGTTCTCCTGCTGCATCCATGGTTCGGGCGGTTCAATCTGTAACACGCCGCTGGCGTAGAAAGTAGACAGGATGCAAATGCAGCGAAGAACGGTGATCTTTATTTACAGTGACGAATCAAACAAACAAAATCGAAACAAGAACACAATAACTAAGCTATGCTAACTTTACTAGCGGTGCTAACGCTAATGCTAAATGCTAATGCTACGACACCAACGAGAAATGAAGATTACTACGGTTGTACGTGAACTCTACAGAGGTGCATTTACACATGCATACAAATATATATGAGTGTCTACGAGAGTCTATGAATGTCTATGAGAATCTATGAATTTCTATGAGTGGCTATTCATATATATTGAACCTCGCCATGTGGAGCACAGCACACCATATATAAAGAGTTCCCCGTCATCAGTCCAAAGAGCTCGCAGCTGTTTGCGATTCCTAGACACACCCACACATGACCCTGTGATCTATGACACGACGGGACGAAGACATGACGTCAGCGCGGAAGATGTCCGTGCATGCGCAGCAGGGAATGTGGAAAGTGGAATGTCCTCTGTCCTGAAGACTCTCCTATGTCAGAAAACATAAAGGAGTACGTGTTAACTCTGACTGTTACAAATCATATGAACAATTACACACATTTTAAAAACCACTTTATGTAGAGCCTCTGTCATTCACGTATTTTAGAAATAAGAGATTTTTACAAACAATATAGAGATTATAACGTATTATTGTATTATTATTGCATTAGTGTATATTGATATACATTACATCGCTAAAGGACCATCACACCCATATATGGTTCTTCTCCAAAATGTTGCCAAAAATTTTGAAGCGCCCAATTTTATTGGATTTCTTTATATGCTGTAGTATTGCAAGTTCTCTTCACTGGAACTAAGAGGTACAACAAAAATGTTTCAATGATACAGTGTCCCTGTGTATAAAGAGAGCTCCATGAAGACATGACTTGCAAGGTTGGAGTTAAGAATACAAGTGGTCTGCACAGAGCCTTGAACTCAACCCCATTGAACACCTTTGGGATGAACTGGAATGCTGACTGTAGCCCAGGCTTCCTTGCCCAATGTCAGTGCTCATCGTTACTATTGCTCTTGTGGCTTAATGAACACAGCCATGCACCAAAATCTAGTGAAAAGCCTTTCCAGAAGAGTGGAGATTTTAATTCCAGCAAAAATGCATTGCATCTTGAATGGCATGCTCACTAAGTACATATGGGTGTGATGGTTAGGTATCCACAAACCATTGGCCATATAGTGTAAAACCTGTGATTTGCCTTCAACTAAAACTATTGTCAGCTGGCTTTTATGGAATCACCTTCTGACCATCATATTTGAGAATTCAATAGCACTGTGTTGATAATTCATAAAACATTTTGATTTTTGTATATTTGTTGTACAAAGAGACTTTGCATGTAAAAATTTGTATGTGTACTTCAGCCACAAAACAGAATGTTCCTAGGATAAATACTGTACATTTCTTGAAGATCTATGGTTCATTGGGCAATGCCAGTGTACTTTTTTAAGCTGGAGGTTCATATTTCATTAGAAATCTTGTCATTTCTACCTGTGTTTTTAAATTTTACCAGGGAGTGAAGATATCAATCTGTAACATCACTATTCAGTGCTGAAGCATGACTGATACATTACTTTGCCAATTTTGTTAAGTGTATTATTAGTATTCATTCATGCATAGTCATTTTGTGTTTGAAGACAATATGATAGATGTAAGGAGTAAGCGGTAGAAGATGGATGGGTGGATGGATGATAGATGGAACAATAAACTTTGTGCATTTTATGGATTTAGTATACATGCTTCTCCAGAAATACATGAATGACATAGAAAGTACCCTGCGGTTAGCTTGGTGCTCACATAACATTGAAAATCCCACATCTGCACCATGGATGCTAATGCTATTGTAGTTTTAGTGATCAGATAAAGCTATTTATACAATAAATTACAAAGTTTCCCTATTAATTATCTTGATACTTAAGACCATTGTGTCCATGAGGACTGGCAGATCACTGCCATCTGAACACATGGGTGAACTTTGACCAGCTGTTGTAGACCAGATTAGGAGTACATCACCAATAAACTAACAAAACAATAATGGAACATTCTGAGAAAAAAAAAACCTCTTTGGTTATACTAGATGGAAATAAAGATTTGTGTTGAAATTGACCATTTATGACTCACTATTTTCAAAGAAATGTTTTATTTTTACAACAAATAAAATTTACTACCCATTTAAACAAATATAACTTTTTGTGTTATGGAGGAGAAAACTCAAATTAATGACCTGTCTTGGGATAGTGGTTCTCTCTGAGCTTTAATTAATGTTATTATCTCCAAATAATGTTTCATGGCTGCATGGTTGCATAGTCATTACAAATGTGTGCGTTTTACTTCCAAACTCCTTTCTTTCATTACTTCCTTTTTTCATTTAATGTATTTCATCCCATCATCTATTTTCTTTCTTTCATTCCACCATTCTTCCTCCATCCAGTCTTCCTTCATTTCTTTGTTCATTTTCTCATCCTTTCTTTTATTAATCAGTCAACTTTTCTGTCTTTCTTTTTTTCTTTCTTTCTTTCTTTCTTTCTTTCCATCATTAATCCATCCTTCCTTCATTCTTTCTTCCCTTCCTTGCTTTCATATATATATATATATATAATTTAAAGACAGCCAAAAGAGCAATAAACACTTAGACACCAGCAAATCACCTCACAGGAAGTCATAGCAGTTTTCACATCAGTACTTTTTACATTGCCCTTGGAAGACCTTTACACAGCAGAATAAAAATAATTGGAGTTGCTTCCAGCATCAACCACCATTAATGATAACAAAAGTTCAGTGTTCCATGGTGCACAAACTCTTCATACACAACTCTAACTATCTAAAACTGCTGCATAGTGGTGATTAAAAATCCAAAGATCCAAAGATATTTTTAAACGAGTGGTTTGGTATAAAATGTACAGAAGACTTATTACTTGTTAGCTACATTAAGCCTTGTAGCTCCAGTGCAAACTAACGAATAAAAGAGAAGTAAAAACCTGTCTTGGCTAAACAGCATTTAGGGAAAGAGGTACATTGGGTAAATCTGGCCCTACCGATTCTAAATAACTCTTCCCACTTTCCTGACACTTCAGACTCACAAAGATTACAAAATATATAATATATGTTGACCCATTGTCACCAAAATCCTGAAAATACAGTTATATAAATTAATTATTTTTGCTAATAATGATTGATAAATTATTAAAACTTCCAGAATTCCTTCACTTTTCTGTTGATGGAATTCAGTGGCATTGTCACTTCTCCTCCTCCTCTCACATGACCTTCCAACCTTTCCACTATTATGATGTCACACCATAGTCTAACTATGACCTTTGACTCTAGCTCATGTCTCTGCCCAGTGGGAAAGCACAGACATACCCACACACAATCACAAACAAACACACAGGACAGGCACAAGGGAAAGATGGAGCGTGGGAGAAAATCTCTCAGTACTGATACCCCTATGTGACTAAGTTTGTTGAATTTCAAAACTGGACTCATCTCTTTGTTTGCAGAACAATGGATTTAAAAGCCAAATGCTGAATAGGGCAGTGCAGTTGCTCAAATGCTTTTCTCTCCACTGTTATGGGGTCAGAGAAGAGTGTCAAGTGGGCAGTGTGTGAGAAACTCAAGGCCTGATCATCACACAGTGGGTCACAGCAGGCCTGTGCATTCACTATGGTGCCACACAGGACGTCATATAGCAAGAAGGAGGTTGTCACCAAGTCTATCTATCTATCTATCTATCTATTTATCTATCTATCTATCTATCTATCTATCTATCTACCCATCCCCTATGAATGTTTTGGAATGGCAAGGCTGATTCTTTTCTTATTGCTATACACTGCTATACACTCTATATGTGTAAAGCTGCTTTGAGACAATGGCTATTGTAAAAAGTGCTATACAAATAAAATTGAATTGAATTGAATTGAACTGAATACATTTGGGTTTGAGATGAAAAGATGAATATGAGGCAATAGATCAGAATTTCAGCTTCCCTGATATTTACATCTAAATGTGTTAAATAACATAGAACATAGCACATTTTGTGCCAGACCACCCAATATGTATTTTGAAAGTAAATTAAAGTAACACTTAATATTTTGTTGCATATACCTTGCTTGCAATAACTGCATTAAGACAGTGGCCCACTGACAACAAACTGGTGCATTTTTATTTTGTGTTGCTTTTCCAGGCTTGTACCACCCTTCAGTCTCTTCAGGAAGAGAAATACATGCTCACTTTGCTTAAGGTCTGTTGACTGACTTGGCCATTCTAAAACCTTCCACTTTTTCCCCTTGATGAAGTCATTTGCTGTGTTGGCATTGTGTTTTTGTACATTGTCTTGTTCTATGATGAAGTTCCTCTCAATTAGATTAGATGGATTTCTCAGAAAATTGATATACATAATCTTTCTGTAGACTTCATAATTCATTCTGCTGCTAGCATCATGATTTACATGATCAGTAATAATTAATGAGCCCATTAAGAAGTAATGGAAGTAGCCATGCAAGCTCAAACCATGACACTACCTCCACCATGCTTGACAAATGAGCTTATATGCTTTAGATAATGAGCAGATCTTTTCTTTCTCCACACGTTCCATCACTTCATTAAAGGTTAATCTTGGTTCCAGAACTTTTGTGGCCCATTTCTGTATTTCTTTCCAAATCCCAATCTGGCCTTCCTATTCTTACTGCTGATGAGTGGTTTGAATCTTGTGGTATGACATCAACTATATATCTGATCTCAAAGGGTTCTTCAGACGGTGGATTGTGATACCTTCAGTCCAGCCCTCTGGGGGTTGTTGGTGATTTCACTTACTGTTTTGATTTTTCTTCACAGCTCTCACAACGTTTATGTCAAAAACTGCTGTTATTTTCATTGACTGACCTGTTTGCTGTCTAGTTGTTAGTATATCAGTGGTTTCTTTCTTTTTCAGGACATTCCAAATTGTTATATTGGCTATGCCCAATGCTTGTGAAGTGGCTCCAAGTTTCCCTCTATTCTTAGGTTTAAAATGGTTTGCTTTTCATAGACAGCTCTCTGGTCTTCATGTTGGTTTATCCTTTTTAACAAAAAATGCAGCCTTCACAGGCAAAACCTAGGGCTCAAACCAAGAGTAGATATTCAGAGCTTTTAATTGTTTAAACAATAAATCTGAAAAAATAACACACTTTTTTGGCTATATTAATGTTAATGTTGTGGAATGTCCATAAAATAATTTAGCTCCCAGTGTTACCATTGACATTGTAGCAGGTACAAACTGTCATTCCCTCATCAGACTCTCTTTTTTCATTCATTAGGAGTTAATAACACTAGAAATGTAACTTACCATGTTACTGAGAAACAAAAAAATTCCTGTGTCATGAAGAGTTTAAAGGAATAGTTTTACCTCTGTGACTGTTGCAGTGTTGAGACAGCCATTCCAATAATGCTAAATAAACATCTCCTCACAATAATCACAACAACAATTACAATTAAATCAGTTCATGAGGTATGCCCTTAATACAATTCATTGGGCAGATTGTTGCTATAGAAACGATTATGTATATGAACAAATGCATTAATTGCAGCTGGAACTACTGTTGTTTGAGAAACATGATTCAATGCATTAGTTAGTTTTTTAAAACTTTGAAAGATGTTGGTTGTGGACTCTTTTAGATCCAATTGTGACTCAAAAATGGAGTGAGAGAAGAAGATAGAAGAGTATATCTTTTAAATCTGGGGTAGAATTACAGAGGCTAATGCATTGCATCTAGAGGGATCAGGAAATTTAATTCCTTCAAATACCATTATTTGAAGTAATGCCATTTCAAGGCTATGACATTACCATCATGTCAGGGATTACTCACAGCAAGCAACAACCTTTAGCAAGACAGACCCTCACTTTTGTTGGGGCAGGAGAGAAGCCTCAGCAGCAACCAACCAAATCAGCTGTACTACTTGATATGGCAAGGGACCAGTGTAAAGTACCTATACCCATACCACCCATGTGGATCAGCTGACATCTGGTCCTCTCTCAGACTTTGTTGTAGCACTGTTTTTATAGTGATACCAAGGCCTGCCTGTCCAGACACCATAGATCCCACTAGCACACTGTGCACCAGCAGTGATTTGTCCTGATCAATGGCCCCCTACACCTTCCCTGTAAGTTCTCCCAGTTCTCACCTCAATGCCTGCCAATAAAGACTCTTATGTCAGTGGAGCTTCTGCAGCTTGTCTCTTGCCCAAATAACCATTAAATCCATTATTAACTCGGAGAGTTCTCCGAGTTGTTTTCACATTGAGGACAATTTTACGTTTTTGTAGGATACACTGCTGTTTCATATATTTTATGGAGGCTTTGGGTGTGGGTGTTTGGAGGATTGGAAGAGCAAACAAAACATGCCAATGCTTTGAAAGATGTGAATGTTATGAGTAATGTTATTTAATTACGAATCTGTTTTTAGAGGATTTAAACCTAACATGGTGAACGAATTATATTATAGAATTTAGGCAATTTTACTGGGGTATCTCATACAGTGTAGTAAGTATTAATCTGGAAAGACCTTTGTAATATTATAGTCTAAAACTGGATTTAAATAGTATCAAATCAGTAAATGAATCACATGTAAATGAATCACATGTAAACGAATCATATGAAAATGAATCACATGTAAATGAATAATATGAAAATGAATTAAACAAATTAAAGACAAATCCATTAATAAAAAATAACTAAACAGAATGTGGCACAACCTGTCCAGCAAAAGTCATTGAATGGGTAAAGATGGCATTACACAAAAAAAACCTAAGTCAGATTTTCAGACGTTAGACATTCAAAGGTTAGACAAAAATCCTATTTCAATTCCAAGTCCTAACACTAAAAAATGTGGAAAAGAAGAGTGAATAATTATGCAAGGCACTTTAATTTTTTGTATGGAATGTGCTCATGGTATAGGACAACCATCATTGGGTGTGTGCATTTTAAAAATATTTTTCCAGGAAGTCAGAATGTAGAGATAAATTGATATAAGGGAACCCAGACAAAAATCTAGACACAGGTCTAGGATGTTTAGAGCAGAAAGTTCCACACTGTTGAATTAGTCAGCTTTAGGCTTTGGCACAGTGTGAAGACAAGGAAGGAGTATTTATCTACTGAGTGTTTGGAACATATTTAGCTTGTTCTTTCACTTCTGATGAAAGCTCAAATGAGACTCAATTCAATTAGGCTCAAATGGTGCAAGTGTTTGAGAAAGAATGAATTAAAAAATAACAAAAGACTAAAGATAGAATACAGAGAGAGAAACTGAGTCTGACTTTTAATGAGCCTATTAGTGGAACAAGCATCTCATTGACTGAGGGATGCAGGAAAAACACATTGGAGGAATGAAAAGAAAGAAAAACAAACACTAGTTGTACCCTATTCTCTCTCTCTCTCTCTCCCTCTCTCTCTCTCATACACACACACACAGACACACACACACACACACACTGTGTTATTACTACAGAAAGTGATCAAAAATGCTAACTGCAACAAGCTCAAATAGACATCGAAATGATCTTTTTTTTTCTGCTCCATGCTTTCTCTATGAACATTTTCAGTTACAGTTAATGATGGGCTTGCCGGATTGAGCCAGTCTAAAGAACACTCCACCAAGATATTTTATTACCAAATAATTTGAATTATATATATATATCTTCTTCTTCTTCTACTGGCTTTAATCCCACTAGGTGGGGTCGCCGGTCCGGGTGACTCTTCTCCAGACCATTTTCATGATCCGAATTTGAGTCTCTCGCATCCATTTTAGTTTGGCAACAGTTTTTACGCCGGATGCCCTTCCTGCCGCAACCCTCCCCATTTATTCGGGCTTGGGACCGGCACGGAACCATCCACTGACTCGTGTATATATATGCAGAATATGTAAACTGCTAACTCAAGCAGACTGAGCACAGGAACTAATTACCACAAAGTAGTAAAGTAAAAAGAGTATGTAGTATCACTGACAAAATAAAAACAAATCTGATTATTAACCTAGTCAGGCAATTTGTCACGGTTCTCCCGGAGCAGCGGTGCACGTCGACTTCTTCGGGGTCAACGTCATGCTTTTGTCCCGTCTGGCCATGTCACGTGGGCTGCCTGCAGCTGCAGAAATCTGTTGGGGACATGCCTGACTGGTATGATGGATCTTTTGGCTATCCTGATTGTTTTGTGGTGGACTGTCAGTGGTATTTCTCCAGCCTGTGTGCCCCGAAACCAACCCAAGGACTATTTATTCGGTTCATTCTGTCTCACTTTTTTGGTCCAGCTCGCACATGGGCACAGCAAATCGCGTCCACTCGACCCTGGGTGCTGGAGGATATCAGGCACTTTTTGGACTTCTTTCTGGAGGATTTCGGAGAACCAGGGCAAAACTACGACCTTGATAAAATACTGAGGGAAGTAACTTGGGTGACTGGTGCTGAGCCCCCATTCCACGAGCACTATGAGCGGATGAGACACAGAGGGGAAATTAATACAGGCCACCAAGTTAAGTATCCAGTACAAGTCAAGTCTCATGTCCCTGCCATGTCTCCAGTCCATGTCCCTGCCATGTCTCAGGCCCAAGCCCCAGCCATGCCTCGGGTCCACGCTCCAGTACATGCTCCAGTCCACATTCCAGTCCACGCTCCAGTCCAAGCTAAGTCGCAAGCCACAACCAAGCCTCAGGTCCATGCCACGGCCAAGCCTCAGGTCCATGCCACAGCCAAGCCTCAGGCCCAAGTACAAGCTACATCCCAAGTTCCAGTCACAGTCACTCGGAGTAAAAATGAGTCTGAATCTTGCAGGAAAAAAGGCGAAGCTCAGCTGCAGGAGCTCCAACTGAACCACAGTGAGAGCGAAAAGCAGAAAAAGAAAATGTCTGAAAATATGAGCAAAATGCAGCTGGAGTTGGAAGGTTTACGCAGCACTCTATCTGAGTGGGAGGTTCAACTCACCCAAACGAGAACAGTTCGAGATGAAGCACTGAACTGACTGAAGAAGCTAACTGCCAAAATGCTGGAACTAGAAAGCCCTGTTAAATCGAAGTCTCACATCCAGACCCAGTCTCAAGCCACGAAGTCCAAGTTCAGACCCAAGTCTCAAGCCCATGACATCCAAGTCCAGACCCAGTCTCAAGCCCACGAAGTCCAAGTCCAGACCCAGTCTCAAGCCCATGACATCTAAGTCCAGACCCAGTTTCAAGCCCATGAAGTCCAAGTCCAGACCCAAGTCTCAAGCCCACGACATCCAAGTCCAGACCCAGTCTCAAGCCCACGACGTCCAAGTCCAGACCCAGTCTCAAGCCCACGATGTCCAAGTCCAGACCCAGTCTCACGTCCATGATTTCCAAGTCCAAACCTAGTCTCAAGTCCACGACGTCCAAGTCCGGACCCAGCCTCGAGCCCATGATGTCCAAATCCATGTCCCAGCACCGGCTCATGTCCCAGTTACAGCCCCGGCCCATGTCCCAGTCACAGCCCTGGCTCATGTCCCAGTCACAGCCCAGGCTCATGTCCCTGACCTCAGCGCCATGTCTCACATTCCTGACAGCAAAGCCATGTCTCACATTCCTGACAGCAAAGCCTTGTCTCACATTCCTGACAGCAACGCCTTGTCTCACGTTCTTGAAAGCAAACCCATGTCTCATGTTCCTGACAGCAAAGCCATGTCTCACATTCCTGACAGCAAAGTCATGCCATGCCTCTTTTCCCTGACACCTAGACCATGCCTCTTTTCCCTGATGCCAAGACCATGCCTCTTTTCCCTGATGGCAATGCCATGTCCCTCACTCAAGCCATGTCCCAAGTCCAAGACCAAGCCCTGTCTTAAGTCCAGGACCAAGCCATGTCCCAAGTCCAAGACCAAGCCATGTCCCAAGTCCAGGACCAAGCCATGTCCCAAGTCCAGGACCAAGCTATGTCCCAAGTCCAGGACCAAGCCAGGTCCCAGGCCCAGGACCAAGCCATGTCTCAAGCCATGTCTCTCATCCAAGCCGAGCTTGCTTGCTTG
>JAOUWY010000003.1:10939840-10956992 GCA_025728095.1 Prietella phreatophila
AAGGGCCTTAGTCGGGGAGGTGACCAAAAACCTGATGGTCACTCTGACAGAGCTCCAGCATGTCTCTATGGAAAGAGGAGACCCTTCCAGAAGAACAACCATCTCTGCAGAACTCCAGCAATCAGGCCTGAATTGTAGATTAGCCAGATGGAAGCCACTCCTCAGTTAAAGACACATGACAGCCTGCCCAAAGTTTGCCAAAAGGCACCTGAAGGACTCTGGGGACTCTGGGGATGTTTTTCAGTGGCAGGAACTGGGAGACTAGTCAGGATCAAGGTAAAGATAAATGCAGCAATGTACAGAGACATGTCTGGACCTCAGACTGGTGCAAAGGTTCATCTTCCAACAGGCCAACGACACTAAGCACACAGCCAAGATAATAAAGGAGTGGCTACAGGACAACTCTGTGAATGTCTTTGACTGGCCCAGCTAGAGCCAAGACTTGAACCCGATTGAACATCTCTGGAGAGATCTGAAAATGACTGTGCACCGAAGCTCCCCATCCAACCTGATGGAGTTTGAGAGGTCCTGCAAAGAAGAATGCCCAAAAATAGGTGTGCCAAGCTTGTAGCATCATACTCAAAAAGACTTGAGGCTGTAATTGGTGCCAAAGCTGCTTCAACAAAGTGTTGAGCAAAGGCTGTGAATACTTATGTAAATGTGCTTTTTTAGTTTTTTATTTTTAATAAATTTGCAAAGATTTCAAACAAACTTATTTCATGTTGTCATTATGGGGTATTGTTTGTAGAAGTTTGAGGAAAATAATTAATTTAATCCATTTTGGAATAAGGCTGTAACATAACAAAATGTAGAAAAGCGCTGTGAATACTTTCCAGATGCACTGTACATTAGTGGTTAGCATATTTAGTAAAATATTATAATTGAAATATTTTGCTTATTGCATACTTAATTAAATGCCAATGAAATCTACAGTTGAGGTCATACGTTTAGGTCATATGAGGTCATATGCCTTGCAGAATCTGCAAAATATTAATCTTTTTTTTAAACTAAGTTTTGTTTTTCATTTAATACTGCCCTGAATAAGCTAGTTCACACAACAGATGATTATATATAGTCCACAATAATAACTGAATTCAAAAGTTCATACACTTGGTTCTTAATACTGTGTGTTGTTACCTGGATGATTGACGACTGTTTTTATGTTTTGTGATAGTTGTTCATGGGTACCTTGTTTGTCTTGAGGAATTAAACTGCCTGGTGTTCTTCAGAAAAATCCTCCAGGTCCTGCACATTCTTTGGTTTTCCATCATCTTCTGCATATTTAATCCCTTTCCAACATTGGCTATATGAGTTTGAGATCCTTTTTTTTCCCACACTGAGGGCAGCTGAGGGACTCGTACACAACTATTACATAAGGTGCAAACTTATGAACAGGATTATTTGTGTAAATTATTCTTTTATTAGTCTTCTGGGAAACATGTAAATATCTTATGTATTGTAGCTTCTGAAGGACAGTATTAATAATTTTTAAAAAAAGATATTTTAAAAAAATAATAACAGTTTACAATGATCATCCTGTTCAAAAGTTTACATCCCTGGCTCTTAATGTAGTGTGTTGCCTTCTTGAGCATCTGTGAATGTTTTTTTAAGTATTAAGAATCAAGCATAAGTAAACTTTTGAACTGGTTCATTTGTGTAAATTCAGTTATTATTGTCTTGTGTACTATATGTAAACATCTGTTATGTGAAATCATTTATTCAAGGCAGTACTAAATTTAAAAAAAACCTAATGCAACTTTTATGATCACTCTTTTTTTTCAATTATTAAAATTTAGCAGATTCTACAAGGTGTGCGTAAACGTATGTGTGATCTGTATAAATAGTTGGTTTTAGATACTATGTTCATGTTTTTCAGTGGAATTGAAGTTTTCAGTTTTGTGGATATGTGAAAAAGAGTACAACATTTCACGAAAGCCTGTGGTTGTCGGAACTATATATAGTAATGTAAAGTACAGAAAACATCAAACCTTTTGCCTTGTAAAGGTTCTTCCCAGGCCAGTGGTCCCTTTCCCTTGATTGACTGAGAATGGAACAGCAACATGATTTATTTTTTTTAATGGCATACTTATTCAGGGCCTCTCTGACATGTTTGGCCATATTACCAAATGTCTCCTGATACCTGAATCTACAATATCTATTTGAACATTCTTAGTATTCCTAACATATTCCTGCACAAGAGTTGATCAAGAATTTTGTGTTAGGAGCCAGAATATTGTGTGAAATATTTTTTCAAAGCGTGTTTAAGGGGTGTGTAATGAGTTAACTCCTGTAAATGTGTTTGGAGTTTAGTGCCAAAGGCTTAGGCAAAACACGTCCAAACTACGATTATTGAGCATCAAGTGCCAAGGAGCAATAACAGTGCATATGCAGTCGTGAAAATCTGTTACTGAATCCAAACACAACTGTGTCAAAACTTTTGCACAACTCCAGCACCTTCAGTGTCTCCGAATTTTTCATGAAGTAAGGACTTTACCAACAGCTGCAGGGTTTGTGCACTAGTTTGCTGAATGTGTGTTGCTGACAGTGTGCGGATGTGGAGAGGGAAAAATGTTGGGTTGTTAGCAAGGATAAACGAATGTAAGGTTCTCGGAGGGATGAGCAGGCAGTGATGCGGGCACAGTAGGCTAGTTAGCACGCGGCAGTGTGTCATCAGGTGGCAGGAGTTGAAGCAGATGAGCCCCTCACAGTGATGAGCCCTGCGATTCATGAATAAAAGATGGAGCCTGAGAGTGCATGTGTGGAAAAAGAGAGGGAGATGGAGATAGTGTATGTGTATATGGGAAGGAGAGGGAAACAGATGTATTGAGCATGCATTTGTTTATGTACATGAGAGGTGAAGAGAAAGAAAGGTTAGAGTGCGTGTCCATGGCAGATCTAGACCATCTCACCAGATGCTCTATTAGTGGAACTGTTTAGTGCACACGAAGAAACAATAATGTACACAAGGACAGCTTACTGGCTAGAAAAACTACAGGTGAGTGTAAAAGTTTTAGACATTTAGAACAAAATGAAGAAATGTTTTTTTTTCCTCCCAGTTTCGTCACTTGCCAATTCATACCCACCAATTCACCCCATCACACAATAACTGGGGGAAAGGCTAATACATGTTTCCTCTGAGACACGTGAAGCCACCCAACTGCATATTTTTAAACTGCTGCTCATGCTACATCGCAGGGCAGCATAATACGCTCAGAGAAATGTGATAATTACCCTCTTCCACATACAGAACTTGAGCTCACAGATGCCCATGATTGGCTAGTGTCTCTGTGATTGACAGGGACAAAGAGGATAACATCTCTCCCACCCATAGAGCTGGCCAGATTTTCTCCCATGGCTCATTAATATTTGGTGTAAGCATAGCATTTTTAGTGTGTGTCTGTGTGTGTGTGTTAAAATTCTAGTGCGAGACAAAGACAGATTGAGCAGTCACTCTGTTTGTAGGCCTCAGTTTATATATTACATGTGAATACATATCCTCTGACTTGTTTTCATCTCAATAGTCCGTGTCGCTGTGCTGTTCAGGTGCGTTTGACTCAGATGGGCCAAGCTGGAGGCATTATAAATAGAGAATGGATGACCTCCTTCTCACACACCATTACCGTCACACATCTCAAAGCAACCTCAATTGCAGAGTTCTGCTCTTTCATTTATTTCAGACATTTACATTTAGTTATTCATCAGATGCAATGATATAAAGTACCAAAGGGGTGTGTGAGGTTTATAACCTGAAAGACATAGAGCCTAATGCTGGTTAGTAGAACTGTTAGAGTGGTCTACTTGGTAACTTAAAAAGATACATTCAAACCCCCTTCAAATCCCATTATTCATTCACTAATTTATTTATTCATCTCCAATAACTGCTTTATCTTCTTTCTAGAAATAAATGCTTAAAATTAGCAAAAGTATCAGCCAGTAGACTATTTCAAGCTTGAATGAGTACAAATGGCTTTAAATAGGTTTAAAAATCTTATATTGGGTTTATTGTGATCTTATAATAAGAAATAGTAGATACATTTGACTATATTCAAGGTATTTACACTTGTTGAGATGGAATTGTCATCAGTGCTGGACAGGGTCAGAGTGCATCCAAAGTCTATCCCAGGAACATTCACACCCTAACAGGAAGGCCAGTCCGTCACAGGAAGCAGATGCTCTACCACTGAGCTATAACCAGAAGATTTCTACAACTAAACCACCAACATCAATGTGATATCCATTGCAGCATGTGCAGTGCTAACCATTACGTCATAGGACCCACCTAAATGCCAGTGCAGAAACTTTCTAATTACCTTCTTTTTATGGGATCTGTTCTGATTGATGTTGTTGCACAGTGTACACTATTATACCATGTGCAGAGTCTATGTTTGATCCATTATGACTAGCTGGAAACTCATGCGCCATGTTCCAGAGTTTGATTAGTAGCAATAATCAGGCTAAAAGTTATCATTGTGTACATTAAAGAAGGAAATCTAGACTTTATCAGTTGTACATACCTTTTTTGTTAATACAATTCTTTGACTGATTACAAGCTAACATTTAAAAGGCAGTGATAATAACACCATAATAAAATCTTCGTAAAAGCTGCTAGCTAAAGTAAAGCCCTTACTGAAGACAAGTGAATGAAAGCAGGAAATGCATCAAGCGCAATTCAAATTGTGTGTATTGGACTGTCTGATTATTATAAACAAAGGTTACCATTGAATATCATGAAATTAAGGTTATGAGTTAATTAACTAATGCAAAATTAGTTTAAAGTGCCTCAAGCCAATTTCCTGCAAAAAAATCTGCACTGAAACAGAAAACATAAAAATGCCAAAAAATAGCATGAAATTGTTATACTTGCTAGCCAGACAAAATTGACAAAAGTCATATGGATAAAGGAAATCTGCATTTGGAAGATGTTTTTATGCTTTTTCAGACTAAATCCAATACCAACATAAAACAGTTCAGGTTTAATGGACTTTGCTCAAAAGCCCAACAGTGGCAGTCATAGGATTTGAACTCATAACCTTCTGGTTAGCAGCAAATAACACTATCCACTACCAAACAATGCTTCCTGCTCTGATACACACATCCTCTTTACAGGCCAGACTGAGACAGATGAGCAAAGGTCTATAACTGGCCGTGTGGCACAGCTGGCATCCTTCCTGCTGCTTATGATGACACATTAAAGGAAGTTGAGCTCAGTGGAAAACACAAAGTAATAAAAAAAAATCTCTGGCTCAGCTTCAGAGATGTCTCACATGATCTTTTGCTCCAGCATCGGGCAGTGTTCCAATCCAGAAGGCTGAGATACTCGGACCGAGGGCATATGTTCTGAATTTGGACGAAGCACTTGTCAGCTCTTTTCCAGCAAGAGTGCTGGGATTGTTTCCTCACAATGAGGTTTTATGAGGGCCGGTTTGCATGTTTCCATCTGAACCCAATCATTAAGGCCCGTTCGCTATGCGGTTATTATCAAGCAACGCCGGCGAATTTTCTTGCAGTCAGTCTTTCCATGCAAAAACCACATGACACTTCAACTGCTGCTCTACGAGCTAGAGTATAAAACCAGCACTTGGAAAATACTTTTGACTCGTGGGCAGTTCGGGTTTGTCAAAATCATGACCGCTGTTTTTGTTTCTTTTTTAATTATATGAACTGCTGCAGCATAAATATGATCATGTTTGTGAACTCACTGATAGCATGTACCAGTTGCTTTTATGTGTATTTTTTGTACTTAAGAAAACCAGAATGGAAGTTATATGATTAAAAAAGAGAACAAGGGTGGGATGAAAGAGTCAGTGTATGGACAAAAAAAATTCAACAGGGGGTTATGGGAATTAAAAGTTTTTTGGATAAGTGATGACAAGTGTGTGCGTGTGTGTCAGTCTCACCATCTTTGCCCTTTTTAGTACTTTTTTTAATATACACTCCTCGACTTCTCCATGCAACATGCCAGATGAGTCATAACAAAAGTATAAATGTGGATATACATAAAAACATATAAATGATACAGTTTTGAAATATTAATTTACTTTATTCTTGCAGAAACAAATGTTTTTTCAATATATATATATTTTTATTATTAATTAATTTATTTATTTATTGCTGTTGCATTAGATTGCACTACTTTCTAGGTAAATTTCATCCCTGAACTCTACATCAATGTTTGTATGAGTCCTAAAACCTTCAGAGACTGAGTGGATAAAGTGGCCCTGTTAAATATTCAATAAAAAATTACTATTAGCGAATTGGCATAAACTTACCTACAGAAACATCTGCTTTTTAGTAGTCTTAAACCATTGATAAATAAAATTGGAATAAAATTATATCTATCTATCTATCTATCTGTGTATATTTTGTTGTAGTTGAATCTCATCCACTCATTCAGTCATATACTAACTCGTTTATTTACGTACTTACTTAAATTGTCAACAGATATTTAAAGTAACAGGTTGGCCATGAATTAAATTTACACAATAAGCCATTTTTGATGTTTGATGTAATTTTTTGTTTCACAATGTTATTTTCACAAGGCTAATGTAGCTAACAAGTAATGAAAGCTTAAAACTACCATTTTAGCATTATGGCAAATGCATAACCATGTGTGCCACATCATTTCCCTCTGATATTGTTTGTACAATTTCAGAATGTAACAAAATAATTTTTTAAAAGGGGATAGGCATCTCTTATCCGCTCCTTATAAGGTAAAATAAGATAAACTTTTATTCACCACAGATCAGAAATTTAAGAAAGTCACTTCTAATGTCTACTCCAATCTTATCCACAAAGTGCCAGTGTGGCTGTGGGTTTTTGTTCCAACCAAGTACAAGCCCCAGTTGATTTGAAGCCAAGGTGAACTACTAAAACAGGCGGAATCAGGTATTACTGGTGACTGGTTGGTTCCAAAACCTGCAGCCACACCAGCTGTTTTCCACACCAGTGGTCTAATCCTACCTTCAAACTTTTTGCCTCACTTACTGCCTGAGTCTGATGCTCAGACAGAGTAACACCAAACTGTAACCTCTTTTTAGGGATCATGCTGAGTAACCACTCGCTGGCATTTCTGCATGAACAAGTTCATCTCGGTTTCTTCGTGCATGCTTAACTAACCATACTCAGTGCAGCAAAATGTGCTGATGGAAAGGCTTAAGGAAAGTATTTAATGATTGGTCCTATTTACACCATTGTGATGCCCCATACTGTGTCATGCTTCCGGAGTCATGGTCAAACATCATGCAGTCAATTCATGAGCACTGAAAGAGAAATAAGAACTGGTTCCAGGTAATAGATACAACTTTAAGTAGTTTGTTGTCACTGTGACACACTGACATGCCCCACCACCCACCTGGACTAATCAAAATCCTTCATAACACCCACTACTGTACAACCACCACTGCACAACTGCACTTTATAATGCTGCTATGACACAATTTTTACTCCCATCTCGTTGCTACACTTTTATCCATCTTTTTTACTACCCAGTTACATGACAGAGCAGAGCCTACTGTTTATAAATAAATATTTGCATTGGTTTCCCAACTAACACTGCACTTCCCGGTGTATTTATTGTCTCACCTCACAATACTGTGTATTTCTATCGTTCTGTGTACTGTGCTATTGCATTATGTGTTGCACCACCATTCTGAAGAAGTGACATTGCGTTCCAACATATGCAAGTTACTATTTATAGTTATAAAGTTATAAAGGAACGGCAATAAAACCCTCTTGACTTGACTGGTAAGAATCATTAGACAATGCCTCTAAACACATAATATCCCTTAACTTATATACAGGTAATTTAAGGTGAGCTGCACTAATTATTCATCATATAAATAGACAACAATGAGATGATCGATATGGCTCCTGCACTTCATAGCAATCATTTTATGTCTAGACAGCATTCATATGAATACTGCTCCCTAAGGTGGTGTGAACTACTACTTTATTTTTAGCAATATTCAGTGCTTAACTCTACTTTGAGATTTTATTCACAGTTCTGCTGAGAACACCTAAAATATGATGACTTCTACATATTTATTATGTATGCCAGATCACTGTCTCAGACATCACTTTGTCATTACTGTAGTGTTTCCAGAGGTCCCAATGTTGCTAACAAGAAAATCCTAGAAGAAATAAAAATAGACAATTACACAAAAACCATATCAGTGGATGAGGCAGATATTATATTTGTTTTTTTACTTCAGATGTGCACCAAGCAATACTAAGAATGTACCACTGTGACCACTACTTAATAATTAGCAGCTAACGGGTTTTTTTTTGTTTGTTTGTTTGTTTTTGTAATTGACTAAAGAGAGTAGTCCTGCTTTGGTTTTTTACTGGCTCATAAGACCTAAGCTTATGAAATCACAGGTCAAACTAAGATAAAGTAAGTTTGTTCAAAGAAAAAGAAACAAAAAATGTCTTTCTCATCTTTTCCCTTGAGTCAATTGGGCCGAGTTTTTCCTCTTTGGTCTAACTGCCGAACTAGGTTAAGAAGCAAAAAACGTGTAGCCTTCAGGTGGCTCCCGTGTCACAGCAGCAATGATACAGCTAAAGTGTAAATGTTGGCACCTCTGTGTTAGGTACTTCCTAGTTCTGATTTAGCAGCACAAAAGACAGAAAAGGGAACTGTAATCATTCTCACAAACCCAAACCAGAAGAAAACAAAACCCAATGTTCAGCCCTGTGGTGAAAAAAATGCATCCAGATTCAATATGGTCTACTCAAAACTACGGTACTGTCTTTACCTCCGTTATGTCATATTTATATATATAGCCATGTCATATTATCTGTATACCATGTTTCTATTTTCTGTAAAGCTGCTTTGAGACAATGTCTATTGTAAAAAGCGCTATACAAATAAAATTGAATTGAACTGAATATTGCAACAGAAACCACATAATCAAGTCTGAGTAACTTGGCACAGTTTGAGAGTGAGAGTGTGTGATCAGACATGCAGATTGCACAATTCTAAACTGACTATAAACCTCCCTTATTTGATGGCAACATTAACCTTTGAGCTAATATCAAGACAGTAAAAATAAAGACAGTATATACTTGAGTAGATTTTATTTTTGGATAAATTGTTCCTTTAAATAAATATCAAACAATTTTATTTTAAATATCAAAATAGACATTAACTAAGACTTAATGGCTACTGTGCTGGATACTTGTTAAACAGAAATTCAAATAATTGTTGAAGAAATGTATATCAGTGAACATAATGCTCACATTTTAATGCTCCAGTTGTACTGTTTTCCACTGAAAAATGATTTGATTAACTGTAATGTCACTATTGCATCACTTGCACCACCAACTTATTCTGCCTTTAGAAACCTATACATACAAGATCGTACACTGCACATATTTCTATCTATATGGAATGATATACATATCATATACAAGATACATATTTTGGACAGTAAGTGATAAAGATGGACTGTGTTAACTAATAGCCTCTTAGATAACAGCTGAATAGTGACCTAAAGGATGATGAACATATATAACCTTAAACTATGTTAGATCGCCTAGATAAATTTATACTTTATTTCATATTTCATTGCACATTTCAAAATGCAAGTTCTCTATGCATTTGTTAACACGTCACTGGTAAAACTAATGTATACCCATAGTGCATTGTGGGTAATAGAAATGACATGTGGGCATAACAGGAAATGAAACAACTATCAGAAATTCTTGTTAGAACAAATTCTATGTGTGAGTTTTTAGTGTTTGGGTCGGAGCATACTTCACGTCTATTACAAGTCAATCTGGGCCTGAAGTTATAAACACTGTATATTTTGACATAAAATCTTTTTACACAGAATATCAGTTAACACTGCATAATGACTGAAGCGACACACTTCTTTCATGTACCATTTTATTGGACTTATATAGAAATACTTAAAAAAAAAAAACATGAAGTAGCACCATTACTTAAGTTTTACTTTATCATGTAGAACTTTAAATGTCAGAAAAATAAAACTCTTGATACATTTTTCAAATCTTGTTTCAGCAAATATAATATTAGTATTTGACCATGAGGTTAAAGGCCTTTTTTATCATAAAATAAAATATACTTTGTTTTTAAACTTTGCTCAATAAAGTACTTTTACGCTCAAGTAACTTCACCTACATATACATAAACAAGTGGTAAACAAACGTATTAAAATAGAAATACTAAAACTATAGTGGTGCAACAGAAGTCTGTAATACCCACTGGAATCTAATTCATACAAATTTTTAGAAAGCATAAATGGTTTCCTTTTGTCCAACTTACTAAGTTTTATACATTTGAATGCTTCGTAATAATATAGAATAAAATATGCTTTATATTACTGAATAAAAAATATGCTGGGTGAAACGGATTAAAATTTTTTTTTTTTTTTGCTGAACCTAGAAACCCTCAGTCCCAACAGAATACTGTTAAATGCAAGTACACACCATGTTTCAGATCGTCCATCCACATTTTTCCGTGTGATATTAAAATAATACAGTGTTCGTTGCCCGAAGGCCATACTAAAAAATAAACCATATTTGAACCCAGCTACAAAAAAGTTCACTGAACTTAAATTAAAATATCTGTAAACATCTTTGCCATATGAAATATAATCTTTCAAGTCAAAAAAGAATAAAATACTTCAATCTGTATTAATGTCATTAATATTTAAAATGTGTGGATTTCGTTGGTTTGTTTGTTCTATACATATATATGCAGGATATGTTATCACTCCGCCTCGGATAATTTGTAGTCACTGCAGTATCGTCGCTGCTGTAGGTCTATCAATGTGTTTCCGATCCCTTGATGAAATCGAACATCGAATGGCCTGTCTTTGTTAACAGTCTACACACTGCCTCAAGTACCTTTGGCCAGACTTTTGTGGCCCTTCTCCGGGCTTGGCGGAAAACTTTGTCTGCATACGCTGTACTAGAACTACGTAGATTACTAGGCTTTTAAATACATTTAAAACATGCATTAGAGGTTGAAGTTATTCGCCCCGAGCTACAGTATAAGCAAATGACAACAGAGCCCTTGTTCGGCTTTCACTTTTTTGGATACTGCAGCTTCACATACATATGTATATACACGTATGATAGACGCGTTATTATTAGGAGTTTCATAAAGCCATAACAGGTGTTTGTGGTTAAATGTTCCATCATGGTGCTATCTTTGTTGCTATCATAGTCATGTCTTTGTCATCATTTTTTTATTTTTTCTTGATTATGAAAATATACGTATTGCCTGAGTAACTGCAGCATGACAGACGGGGCATTCAGGGTCAGTGCGCTCGCAAATGCGGTTGGCACACTCCATGCAGAAGAGATTATGGCCACATGGCACGAGGGCAGCGATCACCTCACTCTCGAAGCACACTGAACAGTCCCGGCTGCCTTTACGGCTCATTCCCGAGGAAGAGGAAGAGGAGGAGGAGGAAGATGATGAAGAGGAGGATGCAGACGAATCTGAGGGCAGCCCAGGGAGATGGGAAGTCACGTTGTTGTAGCCCGGGAAATTTAAGGAGCCTCCGCCCGGGTCGCTGCGTACCCTCCGGGCCAATGGATGATCACTGATACCACCCACATGATGAAGTGGCGGGGATAAACGAGGCTGGGTGGAGCAGTTCATCCCATTCAGCCGCCTCTGATTGGCCAGAATCCCATTAGCGTTAGAGGAAGCATTGGAAGGGAATATGGAGGACGACGTCGCACTGTTTGTTAAGCTCATACTACGCTCATACTGAGACCAAATCAAACCAGGCGCAGGGTCAAATCCGGGCGAGGAATCGAATGCGAGATCAGCACAGTCAGGAGATACAATCTCGCCACCGTAAACAAATGAGTTGCTATTGATATTCAGGTTGTTGTTGTTGTTATTGTTGTTGTAGCTCAGTGCAGGACTCGGTGGGCTATAGTTGGTGCCGAAGTACGAGTCAGTGGAGGCGCTACCTAGAGAGCTGGAGCTGTCATTGCGATAGCTGGCGAAGGGCTTGCGTCCAAGGCTGGGCGTGGCACTGGCACTAGCACTTGCACTTGTTTTGCCCCATAGGCTGGCGTGATGACTGCTGGCACTAGCTGCATGCATTTCAAAGCCCACGTCTGTGCCGTTGGCATGGAAGTCATTATCGTCAGTGGCATTGGCGAACTCAATCAGCCCAGCACCTGTGCGCATGGCGATGTGTGCCTCAATCTCATCACGTGCTCGGTCCACATTCTCCGGCATGCCTGTTACCTCGAACACCGGCTCCTTGTCTCGGCTTGGGGTCACGATATAGGTGTGTGTCTGCTGTTGGATGCGCTTGATTGTGGCTCCTTTGGGTCCCACCACCAACCCGACAACACGGTATGGTACTCGCACCTGGATGGTGGTTTGACCTGGTAGGTTTGGCGGCCCAGGTACATTGCCACTCCCATTCATGCTGCTGTTTTTGTTTCGGGATGCTCGGATCATGGAGAAATGCTCAGCCGCTGAAATGATTTCCCTACGTGCCATGGCTACATCTTCCCTCCTGCCCGTCACTACGAACACGGGCTCCTCCCCTCGCACCGGAGTCTTAATGTAGGTGTTGGTCTTGGCACGCAGGGCTTTAATCTTGCAACCTAAATTTCAACAAATTAAAAAAGAAAGAATTAAAACAAAAATAATGAGCGCCAGTGAAAAAGTAAAATGCTGGAGCATGTTGCATGATGTGACAAAAATTGAATATCTTATTGCGACACACATGATGACTGTGTGCTTGTGAATACAATGTATTAAAACAAAGTGTACTGTAAAGCTGTGATGTGTCATAGTGAGACTGGATTATGGCAATTTGATCAAAACACCCAAAAAATTGGTTTGTTAAAGAATTAACTAATTCTTGTGCTGCCCTGTAGTACAGTATGTAAGTGAACACGCCTTTCTACAGCAGCCAAACAAAGTACAGGGCAAACAGAAGTAGCAGAAACAGACAAAGTGGTCAGGCAAAACATGCAATGAATGTAAAAATCTAAACATAAGATATTTTATGTGATGATATAAAGGAAACATGCTACAAGCAAATTGCTGCAGGTTGCAAGCAGATGCATGCTTTTAAATCTAGGAACAACGATTCACTTAGTTTTTGCACGGCATAAATTCAAACCACATGCTCGGCTACATGACACACAGTGGAAAAAAATCTGGATTTTCCCTTCTTTCACATTTTAACCAGACAATAAAGGAGTGCTTTTTGTCCACCGTATATGACTCAACTACAAAGTGACAAGACGAGAAAACAATAACACTGCAGTTCCTAGAGCCTGGGCATAAATTCCTCCTAAATAGTGAGTCAGGGAGGAATCAGGAGTGTTAAACCAGGACAACACAGACAAACAACTGGCACTGTCTGACCCATCTCAGCCTAAGTAGGTCTGTTATGTCTCAGCAACTCCTCAATCACCTTTTTATTTTAGTTGTATTGCAAAGTGCACTTACTCACAACTGTGCTACTGTGTCAACATGGAAAAACTGTAGTAGTCCCTATTATTAGTATTGTTGTTATTATTATTATTAACTATAATAATAATAATAATAATAATAATAATAAACACCAGCACTGTGCATGGGTGGTATACATGATGAAACATCTGTCTCTCAGTAGAGAATGGTGTAATTTTTTTTTGTTATTGTTGTTGTTGTTTAACTATAAAGAGAAGCAAGGAAGAATAACATGACAAAGACCCATGCATAGTGCGGTCTGGTCCAATATAGGGTGTCAGAGGAGAGGCCGTTGCAAAGCAACTACCTTCCTTTTGTGAGACCAAAATAAAACAAGACCATGCACCAGACTAGTGTGTATGAGTGCATGTAAATAATGAACCCTTAAAGAGTGATGCCATGCAAGGCACACCCTGCATATACAGCATGCAGCATATATGCATATGTGGCATTTAGAATAATACACATGGCTCAGTATGATCGTGGACATCTGAAACAACAAAAGGGAGCTCACCTTGTCTGCCCACAATCTCGGCCACATGCTCAGAGCTGGGCACGGGCACACACTCGGTCATGTTCACGCTCTTCTTCCGGGGCTCGTTGTCGCACGCGGGGTTCTCGTCCAGGTCGAGCAGGGTGAGGTCCAGCGCGAGCTGCAGAGCTCTTTGGTCGTCCAGGGCGTCGACCCCCTGGCTGCTGCCATTCCTCTCCAGCTCGGGGAACAGGGAGCTAGGCATCTCGGGAAGGAGGGGGTTGTTGTTATTTTTCTCGGCAGCTCTCTTGGATCAGCGACACCGGACAAAGGAGAGAAAGAAGGGTGGGGATTGAAGAGGGAGAGAAGAGAGGGCTCTGGAAAGAAAAGCCCCTGGTGCAAAAACAAAACAAAAAATCAGTGCTCTCTCCCTCTCTGGTCCTGGCAGTAAAAAGGGGAAGGAAAGAAGGGAAAGAAACAGTGCAAATCCGAGCTCCCGATTTTATCCCCCCAGAACGCGTATTCCGAAGGTACTGGGGGTTGTTGCGGTGCCGGCGGTGGTACTAATTCCTCCAAAAGTGCCCCTCCCTGCGCTCAGCTCTTTTCCTGTTTTCTCTCTGAGTTTTTGCTGCAGACACACAGCAGCAGCGGCACTAAACTGGAGGGGGGGATATGCTTGCATGACGTCACCGTCCGGGCGGAGAACGGGAAAGAGGCGGGGCTGATTTGCTTAAAGCCAGCGGATTGGCGGGCGAGTGTGCGATGAACGGCTGCTTCTGTTTTACATGAACGGACCGGACTAAGGCAGCGTTGACATGGGGGCGGAGCGACGCGGCATCGCGTTTGCTTTGAACGGCCAGATTGGCGCGGCCGAGCTGCAACGCTGTTTTAATTTGCATACACACTACCGATTGGATGTTGTCCGTTTGTGATTTGCATAAACCAATATGATTTGATAGAGCTGGCGGAAAGGACGGAGAGCGTGTCGGATAGCCCTGCCCTCTTTTGTTGTCCCGTCAAAATCATTACACAGATTTTTTTAAGGACAGTTCGCTCGTGGATTTATTTTTATTTTTTTGTTTTAAAATCGTTATGTATTTTTATGAACATTTCAGTGTATGCTTGTCAGACAAACCTAACTGTATCTGTTTCATGTATATAAATATGAACATATATTATTTTGAATTAAAATGGCTATTATGTAACATCATGCCCTGTTCAAGGTTTATATTGCCTTTTGTTCATCTGTTAGCCTGATCAGTGTTGTTGTGGCTGATCACTTGTCTGTTCAGTTTGTGCAAGTAGGTTATAGACACTACAAATTCACAATACAGGCAATTGAATCTAGGTGTAGTGTTGTAACTGGCCTGTAAAAACACCTCTTTAGTCCAACACACTTGGTCGTGCCTATCTATCTATATATCTATTTAAAGTAAACATTTTCTAAACAACTCATTCACCTTTTCCAGTAAAGTCATGGTGTTTGTTTGGATTTGTTATGATACTGTCAGAGGCTTCCAAAAAGAAATATTAAATTCTGCTGACTATTCAACAACCAGGTTATGATTTGTCTTCTAAAATTTAAAGTCATAATCTCAACATCGTTATTTAATAAACTGACTGGAATGACTAACAATTATTGTAAAGTGCTGGATGGGGAACTACATGCCCAGACATGCTTTGTCCTGGAGTTCACAGTGTGTTTATGTGTATGTGTATGTGCGTGTGTGCGCGCGCGTGTGTCCCCTCTCTCTTTCTCTTTCTTTGTTTCCATCCGTCCCCCTCTCTTCCCCTTTGACTCCTAAGAGGTAACTGCTATGGTCAAACACAGCTCATTTCCTCGGGATGTTGCAAGTCTGGGATATTGGACAGTATTTAAATGATCATCACTCAATTATTGAGTGATGCATTATTGAACACAAACAAAGCAGAAATTATATGATTTTACGCTGTGCAGCCTCTTTTTAAGCATAGTTCTTTAGGTAGATCCATATTTTTGTCCTTTGGCACTCGGTAAACTTACAAATATTTTTGCAGCACATTCTTTGTGTTTCACTATCAAAAGTGGAGCACCATGATATGAAAAACTGTATTCTGAATAGATTTTTATTTCAGAAAATGACAAAAATAAATAAATAATCTAGGAACAAGCAGCATGAGTCAAGTGTGTAATTAGGTACTTGTTAGTCTAAATAACAGTGGAATTGACTGATGTTGTAGAGATCCTGACAAGACATAACACACCCAGAAATGCATACCGGGACATGATACTGGTGTAATGTTGTTATATTGCCTGACCCTAGTTCCAAACAAGGCTAAGAAAATGACAAGCTGGTCTGTCCATATATGTGACCTAAGCCTAGACCTTAACTCAAATACATAATACAATTGGCTCAATCAATACTCATTTCAGATGAGTGTAGGCTTGAACGATTAAATATTAACAACACACTTAAGCAATGTGTTCATCCCCTGTATATAAGCTCAGGACATCCATGTTTGTCCCAGTAGTTCCCCATCTGGGTGCACAACTACTTTTTGTGTCTCTGGTAGCAGTGTATTTGTGGGGGTGCTCTTATTGTTTCACAAAGAAAATCTCAAACCAATTCAGTGGCAATGAAACGAGAAGCGGCTGCTTTGTCACCTCAAGCCCTGGGAACAATAGCTATGCTAATTCAAACTGCCCCCCTAAACCTGAGAATGTGCTTCAAGCTTCTCTTATTTAATGCTCACCCCTTTTCTTATTCTTTTTTAACCCCTCTGCATTCTTCTTTGTCCATTGGAGCTGCATAGGGAAACATCTGGAGGGGCATTATGCAAACTCCACATGTACCATCTCAGAGCTGTTTACAGAGTGGGGGGGGATACTTTTTTATTGGGCAACGTTTTATGCAACAGTTGCCACTAAAATAGTTCATCAACACCTTCCTTTCCCCTAAAGTGAATACTGAAACAAGTACTTTTAAATATTCAATTACTATGTAAGTCCATCCTTTTATAATTGAAAGAAACAAAGTAGTACTCATGTAACTACTATAAACTAAAAAGCTAATAAACTAAAAACTAAATATTATCTTACATATCCAGTAGCAATCAACAGCACTTGCAGTCTATGGAAAACAAAGGGAGTTCAACCTCTGTTACTCTGTTACGGTTAACTGCAGCACAGCAGCCGGTCAGTGCCTCTCTGTCGCTCTCTCTCTCTTTCTCTCTCTCTG
>JAOUWY010000003.1:10960797-10972742 GCA_025728095.1 Prietella phreatophila
TAGCACGTTCGCCTCACACCTCCAGGGTCCGGGGTTCGAGTCCCGCCGGGGCCATGTGTGTGCGGAGTTTGCATGTTTCCTCCGGGTACTCCGGTTTCCTCCCCAGTCCAAAAACATGCATGGTAGGCTGATTGGCGTGTCTAAAGTTTCCGTAATGTATGAATGGGTGTGTGAGTGTGTATGTGATTGTGCTCTGTGATGGACTGGCACCCTGTCCAGGGTGTATCCCGCCTTGTTCCCAATGCTTCCTGGGATAGGCTCCAGGTTCCCCGTAACCCTGAAGAAGGAATAAGAGGTTGAAGATGGATGGATATTAACTGAAATAAGTGCAAGTACAAATGTGAACAAATAGCTGCTTTTTTGTTTTTTAGCATTTTATTATTTATTAATGCTTAGCTCTGTGGATATACAATTATGTGGAAAAAAAATAAGTACAACCCATGGAAATTGTAGGCTTTTTTGACATATTTGGACAAACAAACATTTTATCCTCTTTGAAACAGTGCCTATTAATAAAGTTGATACACACTATCAAATGACACACACAATTGGCATTTTGTAGCAATATTCACAATTCAAATTAACAAAAAACGTATCAGTTGCATGGAAAAAAGTAAGTATACCCCTGCATGTATCACACCTTGAAATACATAAAATTAGAATCAGGTGGCAATGAAGGGGGCAATACTAGCTTATGAGGCCAAGGGTGTACTTATTTATTTCTGTTGAACAAAGGAAGTTTCCTTTGTGTTTTTGTTCAAGTATATCAACTTCATTAATAGTCACTATTTCAAAGAAGATCCAAATATGTTTTTAAAAAAGTCAACAATTTCCATGGGGTGTACTTATTTTTTTTCACATGTCTGTATCTTGCACTGGATTCTGTTTCATGTGGGAATAAATCATCTGCCAAATGTATAAAAACATATAAATAGTGAATAAATATTATATTTATGTGTGTAAAAGGGAAAGCTGAGTCCTGAATCAATGGATGCCAACCAAGTAGAGCAGAAAGTGCTGAAATGGAGTGCTAATTACACTCTTAATGAGCAGGACAAGCTGTGCTACTCTTGCTGCAGGCTCACCGGGCAAACAGTGGCAGCAGTGCCAAGTTCAGCCACCCTGTAGCACAAATAGTGGCAAACAATAGCAAGAAGAAGTGTGTATTACTGTTCAGCTCTGTGTTACATTAAAACTCCACTCTAATTCACAGTCAGGCATTTACAGCTGACTAAGTGACTTTAGTGTGAGTGAGGGATGAATGAATCTTGTCTTTGGCTGTCTGACTGGAAAAAAAATAGGCCCTCTGTTAGAGCACAGAGGAACCCCAGCAGAGGAAAGCAGGAAAAAGGAAGTGATGTAATGGTCGTATGTGTGCTGTTCGGCTGCAGGGGACAAATACTGCTCGACATGGATACACACACATACACACACACACACAAATGGGGGTAAAGTCTAAGACCCCCATTCGTTCGTTAGTATTGTCTCTGTACCAGCTGTTCAGTTCACACTGCTTAGAGGAGGGAGGGGATCTTAGAGAAAAGGGCAATTTTTTATATCCTTTATTTGTTCTAAACTAAATATGTTTTAGGTACTAGACTAGGTCTAGTGTTATTGCCTGTTTTAAATATTTTTTACACTCATATTTTTTAACAGTACTGTGCATAAAATTAAAGTCTGCAGGTTTACTAAATTGCTGTTACGTGCCCTGTACACTGTAAACAGCTTTGATCTCAGTAGGATTTAAGGTGATTTTTGACCAGTAGGTTGTGAGTTTTGTACCCAGTGCTGTCTGATGCTGTCCGGTACTGTTTGGCCGTGGAGCAAGTCTGCCTCACTTGTAAATTGTCTCAGATGAAAGAAAAAAAAAAGAACAAAGAAACAAAGACATTAAGCAAGTAACCAGATAGAAATTAATTAATGAGAAAGAACACATAATGTGTTCTCAATGAATTAAAATACATAGACAGTGGGTTGCTCCAGTAGCCTAACCTAAACACTGCCTTAATGAGCTCCAAAATAAAATCACATCTATTTGTATATAAACTGGCCCAAAATTTACAAAAGAAATAAGATTTTGTATATACAATTTTAGTTTATGCCTGAATTTCCCCTTGGGGATCAATAAAGTATCTATCTATCTATCTACGTCCCAGCAAAAAATAAATAAATAAATAAATAAATAAATAAATAAAAAGTATGCTCATTTTTCACTTTCCACTTCTGGTTCAAATCTGAATCCAGATACACATGATTACAGCACTGATCATATATAGATAGTGGCATTGCATTATTCCCATAATATACATAAATTAATTTCACTACACAGGTGGAATTAGCTCATGAGACCAATGAAGACTACATTCATTATTGTGATTGATGAATGATGCATTTACAGCATTTATTCATCATTAGTACCTGCCTGGTCAGTATTACAGTGGTTTAAAATAGGTTTAGTATAAAATAGTTTATATAACTGTGCGAGAGGGATTAAAATTCAGTCCCATGCAAAACTTTATATATAAAAAAAAATGCCCACTACAGGTGGATACAGTTATGGCTATTTGGAGCACAGGTAGTGGCATTTTGAGACATAGCCATTTTCTAGGTTAAAAACCCTATATCTCTGTTGTATTCTGCACCAAAAGATACAACACAGACGCAAAACAAGACATGGGCACTGTTGTGCAAGACCTCACTTATGGACTGACACTCTTTGAGCCTAAAATCTATAGCAGAAATATGAACTTGTCAACACCACAGATAATAGATCAGCTGGCAGGCTATGAGTCTAGTAGGCCTAACTATGATTTGCTCTTCAGACATAGCATGTTTACAATCTAAGAGCAAATTCCCATAGGTTCATAATAAAGCAAGTTGCAAATACTTTACAACATCTCATCCAAAACAAACATCATTATCTCATTTAGCTATAGGCTAGCAGCAGACTTACTGCTAACACTCAATAAACGTCCGAATAAAGTCCAAAGGAGCACTATGATTTCAAAGCATAGAAACAAAGGCACACAATGACACTAACTTGCCCCCACTGTTGTTTTTCCTTCAAAGACTTCCTTGTTCATAATCACAGGTTAGCAGCAGTGCTAACAGATTTTTTGTGCCAAGAAGACTGATTATCCCCTAAGCGTGGTTTTCTGGCGTTTCACCCCTTGTGTCTCAAGCAAGTGCAAAAATACATGCCCAATGTGGGTTTTCAGTTCATACATTGTGGAACTGGGCTTCAGGCTTGGTAGATGCTGTGAACTTTAATGCTTGTTGGCTTCATTTTGATCACATTTCAAAAGATGATGTGTAAAACCTTGATCACATGTTAAAATTAGCTATGAAGTTTGGCAAAAGTGAGTCACAAAGTAAAAGAGAAACAGATCCAGATACAAAACGACACACTTGCTCGCGCACACGCACACGCGCACACACACACACACACACACACACACACACACACACACAAAGACAGGAAGACTGAGTGAGAAAGTGCACACTTATGGCAAAGGCTGTGTTTTGAGACAGTATGAGGAGTATGCAGGTCAGATATGAGCTTCCATTGACTCAAGGCTGTTTGTGAGGCTTCCAGACTGAACACAACAGCAACAATAGAAGACCTTGTATTATACTGTAGCTATAAGGCAGCATAAAAAATACATGGAATGTGGGTTTAGTTAATACAATGCACCCTAGTTGATACTGAATTCAGTATCAACCCAGTGCATTTTTGGTTAGGAGAATGTTGTTTATTTCAAATTTACCAGATTTTTAAAAGCCTCATTTTGTATTAACTAAACCCACATTCCATGTATTTTTATGCTGCCTTATAGCTACAGTATAATACAAGGTCTTCTATTGTTGCTGTTGTGTTCAGTCATTTTCTACCATATGTAGCATATCTATTGAAATTGTAACTTTTGTTTTATTTTTCTTTGTCACATTGCATTTGCCACTTTATATGTCACACTATATGTAGCCATGTGTATGATGCCTTTGTGTTGTCTTATGTATTGCATTGTAATTCTGGGCATACATTATTTCACCCCATTTATGACTATATGGTGTACACAGATAGCACAACAATAAAAATAAATAAATAAATAATAACATTAAAATTAAAAAAAGACTTATGTATATCAAAGCGCTGTTGAATTTCCGGTTTCTCAGTAACATAATAAGATGCATAGTTTTGTCGGATTAAAAAACATTTAAAAATAACTTATAGAAAAAAAAAAGAGGCTGGTGAAGAAATGACTGTTTTTGCTACAAGGTTAGTGATAACAGGAGTGTTTATGCATTTATTACATTAATGGTATTTGGCAGACACCTTTATCCAGAGTGACTGACATGTATCACATTCATAAATCTGGGCAAATGACGATTACGACAATGGCAGCTTGGCAGTGCTGGGTTTTGAACTCACAAACGTCTAAGCATTAAATTTAACTGTAAATGGTTAAAAAGAACAATGTGTCATTCAGAATGGTTACAAATAGTCGTATACGAAGAATACAATACTTGGAACATAGTAGCCAGGCAGTATGCATAAATAGCTGCATGGTATATGACTGTGATGTAAAAAAAAAAATCTTCTTTGGTGTATATAAAACATATTTTACATACAATATTAATGGACAACGAATAACAACAAGAATTAACCAGCAAAAGAATGCTTTGTGACTATAATTATCACATTTTTAACATGTATAACTCATATGTATTCTTCATATACATTTTTAAGATGTATTGATTATCACCGAGTGATACACACACGCGCACGAGTGATTCCTGTAAACGTTAAACCTGAAAGATCACGAGGTCATTGTAATATACTACAACCAACAGAAGGGGGAGCTCCGCAAAGTAACCACGTAGATGCAACAAAGACCATAAGCACCATGTCTGAAACAAAGACTTCTACCCCCAAATAATCTGATCTTGGCTCATGAAACCTTGCTGTCACCACTTACTGATCCTGATTGCCAGGCATGTGCATCTCTCCCACATCAAGGTCATTTTGTAGGACAGAAATGTTAAGGTAAAAAAAAAAAAATTTGTTAAATAATGTTAAATATTAAGGTAACAGCTCAGAGGAACTTACATTTAAATCATAATGCTGTGATACTAAGAAGCTGGTTATTTAGGACTTCAGTGAGGAGAAGGATGGTGGAGGGAAAAGGCCAATTACATGATAAATCTAAACCAGCTCACTTGCTTTTCCTTGAAGAATGTTCAGTCTGTAAAATTCTCTCTCTCTCTCTCTCTCTCTCTCTCTCTCTCTCTCTCTCTCTCTGTACACATACAGTGGATATAAAAAAAATGTCTATACACCCCTCTTAAAATTGAAGGGCATGTTACTGTAAAAAAAAATAAAGAAAAGAAAAGAAAAAAAGAAAGAAAGAAAAAGAAACCAAGATTAATCATATCAGATCTGTTTCCACTTTTCAGTGCTAAACAATTTGCTAAACATTTTCAGGGAAGAACAAAAAGGTGTGTGTGTGTGGGGGGGGGGGGGGTCACGGATGAAAACATACAATATCCTTGTTGCATACGGTACAAACGTTTTCATAGTGGAGCATGTGGCATCACATTCAAACTCATGTTGAAAAGTAATGATTAAGTAATTATATTAATTATGTAATTACAGCTGTCATCAATTAAGTGTTTCTGATTAATAAAAAAAAAGATCAGCTCTTTCTTGTAGGGAGTGGGGTATGATGGCTTAGTGTTTAGCATGTTTGCCTCACACCTCCGGGGTTGAGGGCTTGATTTCGGCCTCTGACCTGTGTGCGTGGAGTTTGCATGTTCTCCCCGTGCTTTGGAGGTTTCTTTCAGGTACTCCGGTTTCCTCCCCTAGTCCAAAGACATACGTTGTAGGTTGAGTAGCATCTCCAAATTGTCCATAGTGTGTGAATGTGTGTGCGATTGTGTCCTGCGATGGGTTGGTACCCTGTCCAGGGTGTCCTCCACCTTGTGCCCTGAGTTCTCTGGGACAAGCTCCAGGCTCCCTGTGACCCTGTGTAGGATAAGCAGTATAGACAATGAATGAATGGATGGATGGAAATTTATTGGAGAATTTCCTTCACATCTCCGACTGCTGAAGACATGGTCCACAGAGAGCTTACAAAGCATGTATAAGATCTCTTTATGCCTGTTTATTCATGTCAATTATCCAATCAGCCAATCATGTGGCAGCAGCATAATGCATAAAATCATGTCGAGCTTCAGTTAATGTTCAAATCAGAATGGGGGGAAATGTGATCTCTGTGGCTTTGGCATCACTGTTGGTGCCAAATGGGCTGGTTTGAGTATTTCAGAAACTGTTGATCTCAGATTTACCCATCTAACAGTCTCCAGAGGCTACAGTGGGCACAAGCTCTCTGCAACTGCACAGGTGAAGATTGGGGAAAATGGTGGTGTGTTGTGTTAATTATTCTTTGTGCATTGATAAATATAAGGATTTATTGCTCTAAATTCCATTTGACAGTGATGGCGTATGCATTCTTTTTAGACATTTGTATTTACATTTTAATACATGTAGGTATTGCTTTCTTATTTACCATAACCACTTTCTATAATCAATTGCTTCATTGTGCCACATAAAAATAGCACCAAATTGTATTGTATTGAATCATTGGCTGCTGTAAATGTATCATTTATCACAATGTATGCTTTATCTATCTAAAAGGAGAGATACAAACCTATAGAATATGGTGAGCAACAAGCTTATGTTTAAACAAAAATAACTTTATTAGTAAGCAATTCTGGAACTAGCATTTGCCAGTGCAAGTCAGTGTCATGAATTATTGCTCTTCCTTTGTGTAGTGTGTAAAATCCATGTGAGCAGGACTGTCCCCCACTTTACGCTCCTGCACTGAACTATTTCTCCAAACCCTAAATTAACCCTGGTTTTAATGTTTATAAAGACTTTTAAGGTTGCCTGTTTTATAGCCCTTTTCATTACTTAAAGCTGTCGTAATGGTACAAAAGGCAGGTGGGTTATAACGGCTCACCTTTCCCATTTATTGAATTTAGACAGCAGGGTGACTGCTCAAATGAATGGTTCTCTTTATTCCTCATAATGGCCCGAGCTGTACTTCAAACACGAGCTGGGTTAGACCAGCAGAGGAGCCATGTTGTTGTAATGATGAGACACATACATGTTTTGAGTGTGTCTCTCATACACACAGGGACATGTGTGTGGTTGTTTCTGGGCCAATATGGTCAGATCTGGCACCATAATTGTCACTAGTGAATCACACAATGGAATAGATAGCATCTCTGGAGGAAGCTCCATTAAAGGCAATCCTAGTTATGATTATAGCTTGAACATAAAAGCCGAGAGCTGATATTTTTGTACATGACAGTGAGTCAGGGAGAGAGAGAGAGAGAGAGAGAGAGAGAGAGAGAGAGAGAGAGAGAGAGAGAGAGAGACATTTAGAACAACTCAGCCATGAATAAATTGCAAATGTTGCATAGGTTGTAGTAGAAAATGGTATTAGTCCTATTATTTTTGCAGTTTTAATGCTGTCAGCTTGAACAGCATGACTAGCAAATAGCAAAGAACTGCAAGGTTCATTTATCAGTGGTGTCTATATGTCCTTCTAAGACAGTACAATGTATTAAGTAAAATTTTAATCAGTCAACTTAATACCATAGAATGTGATCCAATATTATACAAATATTGATTTTTTTTGTTTTCTTTTTTGAGGAAAAATAATGTTAGATTTGAATAGTGAAAAAACATGTCTCATGAATTTGGAATGACAGACACAGAAGCCATTCCTCATTCAGTTGGAATGACGAACACAGAGGCCACACCTCTTTTCCTAGGACTGATCACTCTCACCATTTTAATGTAAAAAGTGCTAAAAAAGTGCTAACACAAGCTAACCCGAAGGGATTCTGAGATGGTTATTAATAAATGTTCAGCTATCTAACATGAGCTAACTTAACAGGACTACTGAGAGGATGTCATTCCAAAATGCTCATAATCCTCACTGCTCAGGTGAGTTAACCATAAATAGACAGGAGCATCTGAAAAAACCTAACATCTTCTACAAGTGCAGAAACTACCCGAAACATCTTGCTCTTTTTAAAGCGCATTCATTCATCAATGAATGTTAACAGAAATGTAGTAAATCAAATGTCTTATTTCGTTAAACACTATATTTTTGTGTCTTAAAACACAACCCATTCCACCAGTGTAGCCCACTTCTAGTTAGCTTTACTTAGACCATATCAGTTTGTGTCAATATAGGCTACCTGTGCATTCAAGTCCTCTTGGGAAGTGTGGATTTTTGACATCAGGTGCATTCAAGTAACTTTAATCTGAGCAATATGGCTGTGTACCTTCTCTTAAATAACTACAAAAAATACATAGGTTAAAAAAAAAGTTATGAAGAACAAGGACTGCGCGTCAAGTGTGTTTTACTTTTTTATGTTTTTAATTATGAAGACACTGTAAAATTTATCATTATATTTTGTATAGTAATTGTTATTATTGGCAATTAGCTTGTTTTATTGTAAATAAATAAGCAAAACACTTCTGAGATGAATAAACATTCAAGTTCAACAAATTTACCATCAACTACAGATATTGCATCCACTGAATCCATCATGTTTTTTTATGGACACGCACCTAACTTGGAATCTCTGAGCTCAAAGAAAATCCTGCTCATATTTATGACTTTGTGGTGACGTTTATGTGCTCTCAACTTGTAAATATGATCTTTCCAACAAGTCTTGAACGCACCTTAAGGCATTAATATATGACCCATATTACTCTGCACCATTTAATCTTTCTACAGTGTTTGTATTAGTTGCCAATAACAATTTGCAAGTGTACTGCTTCTAATCTGTAATTACAGCATTACATAATTTTGTGTCCTGCAATTTCAAAAAATCAACAGCAACTCAACACATGAACGGAGCAAAAGAAGTGAAGAAGGATGGAGGGGGATGTGGAAAGAATGCTGAGATTTGTATATAAGCTAGAAACATTATTTTTCCATCAAAGTTGAATACACGGAAGCAGATGTTTTTATTCACTAAATTGAAACATTATTATTTTTGTTATTTGTTATTTTGCCGAATTAGTTCTGAAAATAACCTACCCTAGTATGATTTTTAGTGTTTGATGATTTAAGCCAGCTTTAGACCATATGATTTTCAATTCAAATTTGCTGTCTCAGACATCCAGACATACCATACACTACACTATATGTCCACTGTATGTGGATACCGGACCAATCCTAACCTATATGTGCTTGTTGAGTATCATTCCAGATTTAGTCCTCCCTTTTCTGTTATAATAACATCTATTCTTTGGGGAAGGCTTTCCACTAGATTTTGAAGCGTGGCTGTGGGAATTCAGCCACAAGAGCATTAATGAGGTCAGGCACTGATGCCAAGGAAGTCTGGGGCTCAGTCAGTGTTCCAGTACATCCCAAAGGTGTTCAGTAGGGTTGAGTTCAGGACTCTATATAGGCCAAGTTCTTCTGCTTCAACCATGTCAACCATGTCTTCAAGGAGCTCGCTTTGTGTTCAGAGGCATTGCCATGTTGGAAAATGCTTGGACCCCTTATTTCCACTGTAAGGCAATTGTAATTCTAAAGCATACAAAAACATTCTAGACAGTAGTATGCTTTTGTGGCAACAATTTGTCCACAGATGTCCAAATACTTTTGTCCATATAGTGTAAAATGCACACTGTAAAATAATTAATTGGTAACAAATTGAGAAGTATGGATAAAATGACATAAAATGTATGAATTAGTGCCATTGTGACCCAAAACAGTCAATGACAAAGTTCGGACAGTGTCAGGAATTTTTCATTGAGTGTGACTGCTGCTTCAGTATAATACTCATCTAAAAGCCACCAATAGGAGCATGGAACAGGATTATGCAAAACCCATGGGATGGTAGTAGCAACAAGACATGCTCAAAATATCTTTATTACCTCAAGCTCACTCTGAAGAATGTTTCTGTTTATGCAACCCCATTTTCTGCACAAGCCCAGATCAGACTGATTGATGAGTATGCTCATTTTTCATTGATCGTATAATCTGATATGGAGAACACATTATGGCGCAGTTTATTAAAGAATCTGCCAAGATTTTATTGGGATCATCTCATACATTGTGACTAGTTGTTGTTCTTTCAGCTGCTCCCTGTTAAGGGGTAGCCACAGCGGATCAACGACCTGCATGATGTAGCTCTTCCATTTTATCTGGGCTTGGGACCAGCAGTGAGAGTGCACTGATTTCTGAAGCCCCTAGTAGCTGGTTTGTCCCCCTCCTGGGAATTGAACCCAGGGCATGGCCGCTAGACTACCAGCTGACTACACGTCATGATTAGTAACAATCTTAAAACAATAGTACACCTCAAATAAAACAGTTATATCCCTTTAGATCCACTGAGTTGCCATCACCTTCCTGTTCTGAATCGATGCAGCATTAATAAATACATAGATACCAACTCGAATTGGTCAGTCTGAAAACAATTACCATCCAAAAGCGGGTGACCAAACAGCACTGTAATGTGAAAAGAGGACAAATCCTGATTTTAATGCACTGGTAGCAGTATTGCAGACAAGGAAAACGGAGGTGCCAAAAAGGCTTTTGGGCAACAAGAATAATGAAATTGTCACTCATGAGTTGTGTAGTAACAAAGCCCATATAGAAATGTCTCATGTCGTGGCAAAATCAATAACCGGAGTCTTCTGCAACAATACTGGACTGAAATGAGGCACTTCCACTTCCATAATCACTGATTCAGATGTATATCGAAAGAGAAAGAGAGAGAGAGAGAGAGAGAGAGAGAGTCACACACACACACACACACACACAACCAAGCAAACAAACACAGACATGTAATAAGTGGCTATAGAGTGGTTCTTGATGCTAGACTTGACATTGTTGTCCTGTAATGATCCACTTTCTGACAGCATGGCCAAATAATAATCTCCTCGATCTGTCCCTCTATCTTTCACCATTCTCTGAGCACTTTATATCCAACCTCTCTCAGGACTTCAATCCACCTCTTACTCTCCTGCATTCTATTTCACCTCTCCTCCACCCCACAATAAACTCGAACACAGAGAACACCGTGTTATCACAACAACAACGAGGTGAGTGTATGTTAGAGAGTCTGTGAGTGAGACAGAATCAGCTTCATCATAATCCACAAGGGCATGGCTGACCTGGAGTATGGTTATTCCTAGTCAGGCCTGATCAGAAACACATCTTGATTTAGTCTAGTGACAAAAAGGAGAGCTCAAATTTAACCTAATCAACTACTCACAAATTGAATATTATTATTATTACATCACCACTAGGCTTTCCCCCATTGGAATATTTTGAATAACATAGAGTATTGTTTGTAATCTCACAAATTGGTAGTTCAGAAACACTGGCTGAGCTAGTCAGCTAACTAAACACAGAATATAGTTACTTTACCTAACATCTTCTCTAGTAGCTGCAGGTTGTTAAACAGCTAGCCGAGTTTGTTAGCTAACTTCAGGTTAACACTTTTTTGTTATTATATAGACATTAGATAGGATGGCTAATGTTGGATAATTCTGTTTTACACAATTTGCTAGCAATCTGCTAATCTATTCTGTAATTAAAACCTGTTAAGTGAATAATGTTCGCTACACTATGGTGGTGACATTATACAAATCTATTTATTTATTTATTTTAACAGTAAGGACATGCTGATAAAAAAAAGGTCATTGCAGATATTAAACAGCCCAGAGAGTGAAGAAATATATGTAAATGTATAAATGTTGTGGCTGAGATGGTATGTGGAGCGAAGATGTTTTATGTCTGAGGATTATGCATGTCTTCTTTAGCAATATAGGACACACACACACACACATACACACACACACACACACACACACACACACACACACACACACACACACACACACACAC
>JAOUWY010000003.1:10988419-11002810 GCA_025728095.1 Prietella phreatophila
GGTAAAGTCTACTCCAAGGTGCTGGAACGGAGGGTTCAGCCGATAGTCGAACCTCGGATTGAGGAGGAACAATGCGGTCGTGGAACTCTCGCATATAAACATCATATTCATAATAAGGCTGCAACCCAAATACAGACCTTAACTGTAATGTGATGTGTATGTAAACATAGCCATTGAGGCAGTGCTATTGACTGACAAGTAGGAAATCATTTCCTTAATGTTCTCATGCCATTAATGATAGTTCTTTTTTTTTTTTTTTTAGCAAAGAAACCTTAGATTAAAAATTAGACATGAGATATTGCCTGAAATGGATTAACACATTCTGGATTGTTTGAATGCATCTTTTCTAATATTCAGTGTTGAAAATGAATAATTTTTTTTTATTTGTATAATAATAATAAAAAAATCTAGCAACCCTGAAAAGAAAGAAAGAAAAGAAAATCACACAGATCAGTAAGTTAGCGAGCTAGCTGTCTAGTCAGCCTACAAACACAATTATCTAAGGACAGTCAACAGATCTTGTTAGAGTGTTTTTTTCTGAATATTATTGAAAATTATTTTTTAAAAAAAGAAAATCACACATCACCAAATGGGATGACAATATTGCCTTTTTGTCATTTCTCAAACTGAGCCCTGGGTGGCTAGCAGATTTCAGCCATTTATTGTTAGCCACATTAGGATATGCAGCCAAACGTTTAAATAGCAGTTGGCGTTGGCTATGTTTGCAAAAATTCTAATATTTTACTTCCTGTCAACTGTCAACCCATTAAGGAAGATGGCCTTTTATCTTTGGCTGTTCACAGCTCACTCTTTGCCTCCCGGGAGTATCACAACAGTCTTTAAAACTGGGTATGATTGTCGCTAAAAGACTTGTTCTTAAGAGCTGGAAATCACCCCCCTCCCCCCTTCCTTTCCAGAGATAGATCACGGACATGATCTCAGCCATACAGTTGGAAAGACTGGAGGACTAATTTAATCACAAAGTTTTCTGCTATTCATGGGCACCTAGATGTAGTAGCCACTCAGTCGACCTCTAATGGCTCTTCTGAGGCCTAAACTATACAACACTTCTATGCACTTTGTCTTGCAGTTCTCTATGATTATGGTGTTATATTGTAAGAGATAAAAGATGTGTATGTTTGTGTGTGTGTTTGGTCCGAGCCAGTGTTATTTGTTATGTGCTGTTAAACTCTGAAAACCTCAAAATAAAGTATAGAAGAAAAAAAAATGATGTAATTTTACACTCACTGTTAATAAAAGCTAGTGTATATTACAATGAACAATATCCACTGATTCATCTGTACTCACGTGCTTTAGCATTATGTAACCATCATTGGCAGTAATATTTAAGGACTAATCCAGCCCCGGGAGTGAGCTATTTGATGTGTTTGTCTATGATATTTCTGTTAGCTGGCTAGCTAATACAGAAGAAAGCAATGACCATGTATTTGTGTAACCCATGCTGTGTTTTGTACAGGGTATCTACAAGTGAAATGTATTATCCCTTAATACACAATCAGTGTAAATTATAGTGGTGCTATACCAAATCTAAAAAATACAACCCCAAAACAAACAAAAACAAACCTTAAAGATAAAACATCTATTCATGTGCAATGTGCAGAACATATAGAAACACTTCTTCTATATAAGTTACATCATGGAAGTATTATGTCTGAGGTAAGCTTTTCTTTTGAAGTTAATGAGACAAAACCTCACTGAGAAATCAGAAAGCACAACGTCCCGTCCTGAAGTTCTGACACCCGAGACTGCTTCCCTAATTATTGAATAAACGTCTCCTTACAGAAAACCTCATCTTATCAATGAGTTTATTATTAATAGCCTTAGATGATGTAGTTTGTCCACCAAGTCTATGTGAATTAGCTGTTACTAAAGAAGCGATAATGTAATAGAACGAGCACAGATATAAACATTGTGATTTGTCTTGCTGCCGGCACTACAGTCAGAGTCGTTCTGTTATAGAAAATGAATCAACACCATCTGACCAATCATTTCAGAGCATCCAACAGTGCTTTGGTATAAAACAAACAACAAACAAACACAGTACAGTAGTGAATTTAGCTCACTAACATCACAAAACAGGTCCTGAATGATGACCTGATGACCAGATGGGCTATTTGCTTCACACTGTGTTCACCATATGGAGCCTAGTAGTGCATACAGACATGCAGTGTTAATACAAAACAAATTCAAATCTGCTTTTTGTTCCTTAGGTGTTGATACTGTTCTGCACAGTAAAGGGCTCCTACAATGATGTAGAGTATAGAGCAGCTTCATTTATTTTTTGTTTTTTTTGTACATGGGAATCAACCTCTGCATATATCTAGTTGCTTGGAGATTCCTGAAAAGGATCTCCAGGCCGAAGTGCCAGACTGCAGTCACACATTTTTCCAATCAGAGAAACATGAATGTGGTGTGGTGGAGAAAGAAGCAGGGATGATAATGAGGTGTGTGAATCCTCGGCAGTCCTGAGAGCGTGATCAAAGGAAGTGGAGAAGACGCTTGCCTCCTACACTGGCAGTTGAGGACGAGCTCTCATCATCGCTCATCATCGGCCTTTTCACTGTTTCTGATATCAGAGCAGCCGTCCTGCCTCCCAAGCGTCTGTATTATCGACAATAAAAGCCTGTTAACATCGGAAACGTGTTAAGAAACTCTTCAGCATGTCACAGCAGGTTTTTATCAGAATCAGCACACAAGAACTGTTGAGATTAATCCACTTTCTGTTTACGATCAGTTCGACTAATGAGCTCTCTGTGAATCTTTTAACTGAAGATATGCTGTTAAAGCTCAGAGAAACACAGCAGAGGCTTTGTGGTCCTGGTGGTGTGTGTGCGTGTGTGCATGTGTGTTCATCACTGATCAGGAAAGTCTGACAGCAGCCAGTATATGTCTGGAAGAGATCAGAATTCACTGTCTCTCACTCACACACACTCACTCTCTCTCTCTCAAACACACACACGCACACACGCACACAGTGAATACAGTGATGTAATTCACTCCCTAAAATCTTCACCCTATCTCCTCCCACTTTTTTGCTCCATTCCTCCATTTGTTTTGTCCTTCCATTCTCCTTCCTTTGTCTCCCCCTCTCCTCGCTGATCTTTTCCCTTTATTTATCCCTCTTTTTTTCCATCTCTATCCCTTTTTCTCTCAGGTTCTCTTTTCCTCTCTTCTTACTCTGTTTCCCTGCTTCTTCATGTTTCGATCTTTCTCTCAATCTTCTTCTCTACCTCCTTCCTCTCGCCCACTCTTTTTGCCTGGCTTTCTTTCATCTTCTCCTTCTGTCCTGCTTTTTTTTCTTGCTCTCTCTCCATCCCTATTTCTCTCCCCATTGTAACCTCTCCTTTTCACTCTCTCGCTATCTGATCAAACACACAATAGCTGTTAGCGTTAGCATTGCTCAGTGTTACTGTAACAGTGGATAGAGATGACCTCATGGCCAGGCAAGCTGCTGTGTGTGTGTGTGTGTGTGTGTGTGTGTACTTGCTTGCTGCCATGGAGTGCTTGCTCATAAGTTCACGAATCTCCCCAAGCTTTTACCAGCTCGTGTACACACGTGTGCAATGGTTTACAGGATACAATGAGGAGTGATGAAATATGTGCGAGGCAAACTGAGTGTATGTGACAGTGTGCGTGTGTGCGCAGAGAATTGTTTTTACTGATTTGATTACTGTGACATTTTACACATTCTCAAGCAGTCATTTCCTATCAAATCTTTTCCTACTCGTGTTTAAAGAGAGCACAATGCATGTTCTAATGTCTTTTTCATTCATATATATTTCACTTAGTTGTGTGATTATGTATTTATGTACCTGATAAATATCAATCGATATACTAAATTAACTAGCAATAGCAAATGAGTACCAGTAAATAAGATGCAAACGGACGCGCCTTGGGTTTTTATTTAACGTTAGTTTCAGGTGTTCATGGCTCCAGTTGGCTCTCTTTATCTGAGCAGATGGCAGACAGAGCTGATAATGGTGGTGATGAACTAGGCATTTTAGCCATGAGTAAACTTGAACTGCGCTGGCCTCATTACGCCTTTGTGTAGCTCAAGTTCCTCTGTCCTTCTGGTATCCACCCTGGTCCCCATCGATCCTAATAATGGTGCATTATCAATCAGAGCACACACCCCTCCTATTCAGCTAATGGGCTTAGTGTGCTTTGTGCTAGCTCATCAAATTACACACAATGACTAAGTGTGCGAGGAAGGCCTTCCCCTCATCGTCCTCCTCCTCCTAATCCTCCCAGCTCCTTGAATTGCTATCTTATTGCTTGCTGCCTTTGTATTACAGCAGATAGAGATCTGTGTATGGAGTGCCTTTTCTCTTGCTGTTTTGGAACTATGATCAGTATTAACCTTGTTTCATTGAGCACTGGGCAGGTGACTATATTAATGTCAAGATAATTGCTTAACATTTTATTTATTAATTAAAATTTTTACAAAGCAATCATGAGAATTTGTGTATTGATAATCATGAAGAACTATATGGTTGGGGTAGTGCATTGTCTGAGAACTACACAGATCATGAATGAGTTACTGGTTTGCATTTCCATCCAGAAAGTTAAATGACGGTGACGTTTTTTCTGCACACGAGGGAAAGTGAGCTTCTCTCAGGGGACCTTGGATTTCTCCGCTTGCCCATGTGGACAATAACGTTATTGTGTAGTCTGACTGGGGTATATACTATAACTGATTACAAGCACATGCCTATTAAGGACACACATGTACAAATGTGTGGTGGTGGGTAGATTTTTACCTTTTGTACTATATATCTTTCTGAAAATAACAGAACAGAAACATGTCTCTTATGCATGCATTTCAACCACAAGTAAGGTTCGAGCATTTTAAAATTTGGTTACCCTTTAAAAGTGCATTCAAACTCCAATGAAGTGGTCTATCCCTGTCAGTCTCTATATTTATAACCCAATCTACTTGTAGAAAAACATTACGTCCTTGTTATAACCAATTATAAGTTTACAATGCGAACCATATCAGTCTGTCTCATCTCCTATCACCTACAGAATTTAAACATAATTTTAAATCTTAGTTTATGTTAACTTTAGTGCTGATAGAATCGCTGATTAATTTGTTGATTGTTATTCTGTTAATGTGATGATGTAATGCCACTTGAGCATCATTGATATTTTGGTAGCCGGTATCTGATTACAAATAGAATGCATTAGGCTTATATCTATTTCGCTATGGCATGTATCTATGCATCATATCTAGCCATCTTTTTGAGCTGCTGCTCAAAACATTTGGAGAAAAAGCACTGTCTGCCCTCTTGCGCAAACATGAGCTCACAGACACACATGACTGGTTAGTGTAGCTGTGTTTGACAGGGGAGAGAGTATTCTATCACATCTCACCAGAAAGCCAATTTTGTTCCCTTGGTCACTATTTGAAATGTGATATCCTGATAAGGGGACAAATACTTTTCTGTTGTGCCAATTAGGAGCCTCAGACTGACTGCGGCATTTGCTTGTTTGGCTTTTTTCCCAGCCCACCAAACATATATTCTAATATGAAAAAATAGACCAGGATTTCAGCTTTCATTACCTGATATTTACATCATATGTGTCAAGCAATTCTGAACATGACACCTTTTGTTTGAATCATTATTCAAGTGAGCAAAAATTTCTGAACATGTGACTGATAGGCATTTCATGTTGCTCAGGTATGTGTGGTTAGATTGTTTGTGTAAATGACTAATAGCTCTGAATGTCTATTTTTGGTTTTAGCCATGGGTTTTGCATGTGATGTTAAAAAGGATAAACCGACATGAAGATCTGAGAGCTGTCTATGGGCGAAAAGTCATGTTGAAGATGAGAAAAGAGGGGAAAATCAATTACACAAGCATTGGGCATAGCTGCTAACAACCAGACACGGAACAGGTTGGCCAAGGAAAACAACAGCAGTTGATTACGAACGTAGTGAGAGCTTTGAAGAAAAACCCAAAAAACAAGATTCACTGGCATCACCAACAATCCCCACAGGGCAGGGATGAAAGTATCACAATCCACCATTTGAAAAAGACTGAGAGTAGAAATATTGAGGCCATAATCACAAGATGCAAACATTCATCAGCAGCAAGAATCACAAAGCCAGATTGGAATTCTCAAAGAAATACAAAGATGAGCCACCAAAGTTCTAGAACCAAGATTAACCTCAACCAAAGTGAAGGAAAGGCCAGAGTGTGAAAAAATGAAAGTACAATATCTGCTCATGATACAAAACATACGAGCTCATCAGTCAAGCATGGTGGAGGAAGCATCATGGCTTGGGCTTGCATGGCTGCTTCTGGAAAGATCTCAGTAATTATTATGATGATGTACCTCATGATGTTAGCAGCAGAATTAATTCAGAAGTCTACAGAAATATTCTGTCTGTCAATTACAGAGAAATGCATCCAATCTAATTAGGTGTAACTTCATCAATGACCCAAAACACACTGCCAACACAACAAAGGAATTGATCAGGGGAAAAGTGGAAGGTTTTAGATGGGCCATGTCAATCACCAGACTTTAACCCAATTGAGCAGCAGTTCACCTCCTGAAGAGGAGACTGAACGGGGAAACCCACTAAAAACAAACAACAACTGAAAGAAGCTGCAGTACAAGCCTGGAAAAGCAACACAAAAGAAAATTGCAACAGTTGCAATGGCTTGATGCAGTTATTGCAAGCAAGGAATAGACAACAAATTAATATTCAGTGTAATTTACTTTAAGACTATGTTCCTAAACATTTGCTCACCTGACAATATAGTGGTCTGCCACTAAAAGTGCCATGTTCCAAGTTGTTTAACACATCCAGATGTGAATATCAGGAAATGAAAGCTGAAATTTGGATCTATTATCTGATATTCCTCTTTTGATCTCAAACCCACATCTTCAGTGTCTAGCAAAAACAGAAGAATTTGCATTAGTGTTCCAATAAACAGGAAGGGGCCTGTATATTTGTTTTGTTTTAGCATTGTACTGTTACTCTACACTGTATTTATTTATTCTCAGAAGTAGCTATTCAGACAGACGTGCACTGTAGCCATTACTGCTGTGTACTCAAATGTACTGTTATGGCATCCGCTCAATCTAAACCAAAGCATCGCTTAAATAAACAAGCTCTTCTTCATCTTGTTAGTGGCCCGGCAGGTATTATTTAATTACTGACAACTCTCAGATGGCTGTCTGTGGAGAAAGCTGCTTAATGCATAAAAATAAACTCTGCTCTGCAACCAATCAGGTTGAGAAGATTCTTTTGAGAAGTACAATGACAAACTTCATCTTGACAAACTTCTTACTCTCGCTAATGAGATTATGAGCCTAATGCATGTTAAAGCACGGAGAGGAACCTCCCTGATCGGCATGAGTTCAGAGTGTTATCAGATATACCACCAGAGTTTTATCTGATGGATTTGTCTAAAGCCCTCCGCTCTGCTAAATTAGCTCCATTAGCAGACTGCATCACGGAGGTCAGCGGAGGATCCCTGTGAATTACTCTACAGGCTCAGTATGGCCGATTGAGGATCGGATTTCTCTGCTGAACCTCCACACTGGATGGTTAGGAAAACAAAACACAGATCTTAGATGGCTGTCCATCAGGGAGGCTAAAGATAAGCACACTCACTCTGGAACTGCTGAAACTTTCTGAAATAAAAGGAAAACTTTTTAATCAAATAACAACAAACTTATCAAATCATTTTTATTCTTACCAGTAGATCTGCAGCACTGCAGATCGATGATGTGAAGCCCCAGGCTGGATGGAAGAAGCTTCTGCTAAGCCAGAAGTTATTTATTTTAAAAAATAAATAAATATAAGTGAGCTATTGTGTAACTAAGCCAATTAAGTCATGTGAAATATAGTTATGCAATGACTCTGTAACCACTATGAATTACCGTTGTTTATTTTTATTAACATACTTGACAACCTGGAAATTTTAACTACCTCACCAACCCTTGTTAACTAAAAGCCAATTTATTATGCCAGCTAATTAACTAATATTACTGGTTAAACATTATCCACTAGCTACTGTTACCTAGTGAAGTAATCTTAACTGAAGAAAAAATGATTTATTTTATTACCTATTTTTTATCCAACAGTGCTAGTGCTGTTGAAGAGTTGAATCTGACAGGTGAGAAAGTGTTAATAATTTTCTGTAACAGCACAGCTCTTACAGTCGCTCCAACAGCAGGGCAAATCACAGGTTTATATTAACACGCTCATTCTAATACATTACTGTTTCCTATTGTAACAGCTAATTCATAGGGCCATATATAATTTTTTAAAATATATATATATTTTTAAATGTGTTATTTAACAAAGAAAAATGTATAATAGTTGTTGTGATGAAGCTCTCTGTTGGAAGATATCCTGATTATACTGTGATGTAAAAAGTGATAATAGGTAATAACTGGTTTCGTGGACATTATACAATGTTAAATGCAATTATAAATAAGTCCATACAGGATCTCGCTGAGTTTTTTCTGATTGTTGCGGCCAAAGAAAACTTCTTGAATTGGTGAAATTGCATTTGCACAAAACTATTTTTGTTGTGCATGTTCTTTCGTAGTGAAATTTGTTGGTAAATGAGACCTTTTAGCTGTACTCACGTTTGATGCTCATGAATCGAAGAGGGCTTTGGCTGAATGCATGTTGTGATGATGTAACATGATGCATCTTTGCTCAAATCTGCAGACAATCTGTAGGAATTTTGAAAAATTGCAAGCACCTCCAAATATTATGGAGTTTGCTTGATGTTGCTTTAATTTCTGCAATCGCAAAATTACAATATCCTAGAGGGACTGATGAATGGATAAAAATGCATGTTTTATATTACTTGCTGTGGTACAAGCTAGCTAATGTTATGTCAACAATTGTAGCCAAATAAAACCAACCAGCAAGGCAATGCTGTTTGCAAGCTAAATAATGTTAGTGATTTGTAATGTTATAGTGGTGATGTCTTATGGCCAAGTTGGTGACTGGATGAACAAATCATTCATAACAGTGAGGCAGGAAAACTTATTTTAGAATTAAAATGTGGAAAAAAGGAACAAGAAGTATTTCCTGTAACTAAACACAGACTATACCCTGGGTAAAAACAATACTAATAGAGATACCTTATAAACAACTTGGTTAATTCTGCAGAGACATATACTTGACGTATGAAAAGTTTCCAAAGTTATTTAAAAAACATTTTCCAGATATAGTTTGCACTTTTTCCCTAGCAAATTGGGGACCAACTCTAGAGTGGGATGTTCAAAAAGCTAAGATAAAGGTGATGGTCAGGAGTCCGCAAGATGCCATTTTCTCCATACTGAAAAACATAGACAAGATGTAATCCATATCTCGATTGAACCACTGAATTGCACTTATATATTTGTGTTTTGTGGTTTCAGTGTGTTTTAATAAGAAAACAAAAACATGCACACAAGGGACTTAGCTGCTAATTAATTTAATATGGTCTTTGTTCCAAAAAAAAATATTTCAATGCTTCTAATCCCTGAAATTCACTGTACTTGTTTCATTTTCTTCCCCACAACTTAATTTAAGGTCTTAATAGCCTGCATCATGAAATCCATTGGGGAATGCTAGGAGAAGGCTAGGCTAGTCTATTATCCAATTGCCTCTCACCATTGGGGAGCTTTTCACACTATGTAGAGAAACTCAGATGAAACACAGCTATAGAACTGAGCTAAATTAAAGTAATGGTTCAGTGAAAAAGTCTAATTTTACACAATGTTCCCCTTACTGCAAATATAGTTGATCAGTCAAGGTGTGTTACATGTCCAAAGTTTCCTTTTTAGGTTCTGTACTGGAGCTCGGCGGATAATGTAGCTAACAAGTAATGAAAGTCTCAATAAATGGAGGTCTTGGCTGATTGACTTCATTTGGGGTAATGGGGAAAGGAGTACTTTTACAGTTTCACCAAACAATATTTTTAAGAAAAGCTCAAGTAAATAAAAGAATGGTTTGGCAATGAGGGCTTAACAGATATTAGCTTGAAGGCAGCTTAATATCTAATAATACAACCCCAAATCTTTCAAGAAATTTCAGTCAAAAAACATCTTGCGCTGTTCAGACCAACATTTTGCCGAGTTCACTTTGGTGTATAATCTTTGCTTAACTACTGTCATGCATTAACTGCATGTAGCTACACAAACACAGTATAAATTAAGTACACACCATATAAAACTGCTCTTATCTTTGCCAAATCTTTCATAACAAATTATGATATCATGATGAAATTTTTTTAAGTACCACATTATACTAAAATAGTCAACAATACTTAGTTATGTCCGCTATGGTTTGCAAATTTTCATAAAGCTTTTGTATGAAGAATGTTGATTATACACCAATTATGCCAGAATTGTATCTATTGTAATAATCCAGACCGCTATTTTTATATGCATTATCATTTAAACGGAAGTTCTGTTGCAATAAAGGAGCTAATAAACTATCTATCTGGAACTCAGTACAATGTTAGACTTTAAACACCCATTCAGCTGAAAAATGTTACGAGGTAAGAGGAAATTTTCAAAAATAAGGGAATAAATGTCTGTGAAGAAGAGTTCATTTGTTTTTGCTGAGAGTGCGTTGTTTCTCAGCGTGTTCAACAATCTTCTCCTCCACATAAAGCCCTTTGCGCTTCCGAACGGCATTCACATATTTCAGTGCCTGATTGGATGAATCTGCCTTTTCTCCAAAGTGGAGATATTCTTCTTCAGTAGTGGGCACCCAGAACGGATCACTGAAGATGACCTGAGGAACACACAAAACATACTGAGAACATTTCTTGGACAAAACACCTGAAAATATAGGACAGTGGACGTGAATTATTTACAATGTTGTACTACAGGCATTATCAGATACCAAAATTGCATTAGGATTTTTTACATTTCCCATCATGGACCAATAAAGTCCATCCATCCATCTATGAAATTCAGTACATCACTGTTGAACTCTTGATTCAGACTGGTCAGAAGGTTTACATTAATATGTGCTCATTCTAATACGTTATCATTTCTATAGTAACAACTCATTCACAGAAACTTGTATGCTGGACACTCAACATAAATGAATTAAAAACATGTCTGGTTGTCGATATGGTGAAGCTTTCTCTGAAGAGATGTTTATTTAGTATGTTTTTGGAAGAGACTCCAGTGTCAAGCTGGAATGACAAGAAAGTCTTCAAAATGGTGGGCTTAGCATTTTCTCTTGAACTTGAAGAGCTGAATGAGAGGCTGGTGAGGGAATGACTGTTTATAGCTGCAGTAACAAGTAATAACACAGCTAACTTGTTTAGTGAACGTTCTACAATGTTAAATGAGTAAAAAGTATGATGTGTGATTCTGTAATTAGATTTTTATAAAATGTAATCCCTGGCAAACTGCTGTGGTGAGAGGAATAACACAATTCAATGCATGCTATAATTAGGAAATAATTAAATTTGGGGTTGATTAATTCCCTACAATAGCATGCTCCATTGGGTCATATTCCTTATTGTTTATATTATCACCTGACTATTTTCAGCTAAATAAGATAAGATGAGAAACAGTTATTAATCCTTCATGGAGAAATTAAGGTAAATTAAAACAGCTTGACAGTAAGAATATACTGTGAGAAAATAGATAAATAAACACACACCAATCAGCCATAACATTAAAAACAACTGCCAAATATTGTGTAGGTCCCCCTTGTGCTGCCAAAACAGCTTCAAGGCACAGACTCCACAAGACCTCTGGAGATGTGCTGTGCTATCTGGCACAAAGTCGTTAGTAACAGATCCTTAAAGTTCTGTAAGTTGTGAGGTGGGGCCCTCCGTCGATCAGACTTGTTTGTCCAGCACATCCGACAGATGCTCAATCTTGAGGCCAAGTCAATACCTTGAATTCTTTGTCATGTTCCTCCAACCAGTCTATAACAATTTTTTGAAGTGTGGAAGGATGCATTATCCTGGTGAAAGAAGTCACTGCCATTAGGGAATACTGTTGCCATGTAGAGGTGTACCTGGTCTGCAACAACATTTAGGTAGGTGGTACATGTCAATGTAGCATCCACATGAATGCCAGGAGCCAAGGTTTCCCAGCAGAATATTACCCAGAGCATCACACTTCCACCACCAGCTTGCCTTTTTCCCATATTGCATCCTGGTGCCATCTCTTCCCATGTAAGCAATGCACATGCACAAGGTCGGCCACATGATGTAAAAGAAAATATGATTCAATATGGGTCTGCAGCTATGCAGCCCCATATGCAGCAAACTATGATGCACTGTGCGTTCTGAAAACTCTCTCATATGAACTTTTTCAGCAATTTATGCTACAGTAGCTCTTCTTCAGATCGGACCAGACGGGCTAGTTATCGCTCCCCATGGGCATCAGTCAGCCTTGTGTGCCCACGACCCTATCGCCAGACCACTTTTGGTAAGTACCAGCCACTGCATATCTTTAACACTGCACAAGACCTGCTTTTCTGGAGATGCACTGACCCGGTCAGTTGTCTAGCTGTCACAATTTGTCAAAGTAAATCAGATCCTTACACTTGCCCATTTTCCCTGCTTCCAACACATCATCATCAAGAACTGACTGTTCACTTGCTGCCTAATATAGCCCACTCCTTGACAGGGGTTTTTAATGTTATGACTGATAAGTGTATTTATTGCAGTAAACAGATTTCCAAAATTGTGCAAAAATACTAAAGTACAGGTGCAATATCTCAGAGAACTGTCCTTGTGCAAAAATACAAATGAGTGACAGCTGCATTAAATATAGTGAAGGACAGTAATGTCAGCAAGACGAGTATAGATTTCATCAGCAACAATTGGGCACGATACTGTTAATCGGTTAAGATAGTTCCAAGTGATACTTTGGGTAATAGTTTATATATATATATATATCTCTAACAAACTTGTTTTAGCAGAAGTGAAATTACACTCCAGGAAACTAATCAAAAGTATTAAGTTGGAGATGATTAAAAAAAATAATAATAATAAAAAAAAGAGAACATTGCCAATAAACTCAGCCAGCCTGAGATGAAACTAACTATTTACAGTTCAACAAAAAAAAATAATGGAGTGGAAAGTCAAAATAAATGAATGGCTATCTTGCTCTAAATAAACATGAGGAGAAGGAAAGAAAGAAGGGAAAAACCCTTTTATACACTTAATATTGTTTTTACATTCATTGAATTGACAATGCTGGAATGATGCTCCAGGCTCTAAAGGAAGGCACGAGGTTGACTGTCCCATTGAAATAACCACACGGAGACAGCACTGAACATCACTTGTGCTGCTTTAAATCCACACCTACAATAATATATCGTCAGTTATCTATTTACATTAAAATATATGGAAACAACTGTAAAAACAACTGTACTGGTAATTATTCTTATTCTTCTCTGATAATCATTATATCATATCATTTATTGTTTTATAAATTCAAATAATTTTTTGTTGTGCTTTTATTAGAACAAAGTACAAATGCTGTTATTTTATTATAATTTTTTAAACAGTGTTTTAAAAACTTTATTGACTATAATGTTATACAACACTGTTAGGCTATAACACAGTCCTAATGTATGTGTCTGATTTATTATTCAGTTCAAGTCTCTCTACTGTCTCTATTGTCAAGAAAGGCAGTCTGACAGAATGCTCATTATGGAGAGCACCGCATGTGTGCGTGTGCAGACACACACAAACAGAAAGACACAGCCAGTAGCAGGTGCCATGGGTATGACGCAATGGTTGCAGCTACACACAAGTACACACACATACACAGGGAGACAGAGAGAGAGAGAGAACAACTTCATGCTCTGAAAATAGACAGGAGGTACGATTACTGTACAAGTCCAGCAGAGGCCCTGATAAACACACTCACATACACACTCACACGGCCCTGGGAGCTCTTTTACCGCAGCACAGATGGCATCAACGGCCCCATTTACGCCCTCAACCAGCATCTGCCACCCAGCCTCTCTGGAGAACAGTGAGGATGAGAAGGACATTTGTGTGTGTGTGTGTGCGTTTGTGGTGAATATCCCTGAATTAATTGAATGGTTTCCAGTTCTGTCCCTCTTTCTCTATTAGTCTCTGCCTTTATATGTCTCTATCATTCCCTAAGATTCCATTCACTTAATTCTAATTCATTCCATCCATCCATCTTCTACCGCTTACTCCTCGCAGGGAAACCTGGAGCCTATCCCAGTGAGCATCGGGCACAAGGCGGGGTACACCCTGGACAGGGTGCCAATCCATCGCAGGGCACAATCACATACCCATTCATATACTACAGACAATTTGGACACGCCAATCAGCCTACCATGCATGTCTTTGGACTGGGGGAGGAAACCGGAGTACCCGGAGGAAACCCCTG
>JAOUWY010000003.1:11014716-11035426 GCA_025728095.1 Prietella phreatophila
ATAGACTGATCATTTCTTTGTCAGTGGGCAAACATACAAAATCAGCAGGGGATCAAATACTTTTTTCCCCCACTGTAATATGCTGCTCTTTACTGACATACAAAGATTTTTCTTCAACATTTAATTTTGTGCTGGAAAATTAATGTTTGGAAATCTAACATGTTTCTTGTACTGACTTGATAATGTAGAAAATCTAGAACAAAGTTTGTACTCAGAAATAAAAATAGCGGGCCTGTTGCACATTTTTGAATTTTCTGGGGTAACATAGCTTTTGTCTAGTTCAAAGACATTCGATGTTGGTCAGCATACTGTTCTTGGTGTTCATCTGCTGCACATTTCATTCTATCGAAGTTCTGTTTAACTAACTATGTATTCTTATTTATTTAGTCTGGTTAATTAGAACTTATGTTTTTTATGTGTAACAAGGACCAATTAAAGTAAAACTGTCACTTATGAGAACTTACTTTCCACAATTACAAATGTATCAAGCGAAAGCATGCTCCAAACACGAGAATGAAAATCCCTGCTTTTTGACATTTCACCTCTCTTGACCATGAATACACTGTGGAAGCTGCATTGCTGCAGTGTATTTCTCACGCCCAGCAAACATGAGATCAAAAGAACTTAGCTATGCTTGTGGTGAAAGCCAGTGTTTTTTATGTGGTTGGTGGCGATTAAGAAAAATCAAAACAGTGACAGTCTGGACATTAGATATTCCATCCACAACAACGTGACTTAATCTGACTTGAAGTGCAACGTTTTCATGTCATTCAACTGGAGCTGTAGTTGTGCTAATTTACACCTGTAGTTACTACAAATACAAGGCCATATCTGTCTACTTATTGCAATTGAATAGATTTAATCATTTTCTCTAATTTCTTTCAGACACTGTTGTCCTATTCAGTGTTTAGTAGTGCACATTAGAGCTCCTGTATGGTACTGTGTGCTGCATAGTGAATCAAACTGTATATGTTTATACACAAAACCTAAAGGAAAAATCCACACTGTAACACATTTAATATGTTTATATTGAACTATTTGTGATGTGTTTAGTGAGTCTGGTGCTAATTTGTTGGTTGATGCTGTAATTTGATTACTCCCATTAGAGGTTATTGGTTGTGTGCTGTACTGATGTAACTGGGGGACACTACTAGTGAAGTTACAATGATACGAATACTGCTTAATAGGCGAAAAAACTGTCGCTGATCTCAAGCATAATGGATAACAGCCAGGTTTTGCTATGAGCGGATAAAAAGAAAACAGCAAGAGTTTCTTTTCTCACTCAACAGAGTGTTTATGCAGGATGTACAGATGTGGAGGTGAGGAAGCTGGACAGACTAAAGGACTAAATCATGGAGTTTAGACAGAGATGACGCTTTAGACAGAGATGAAGTTTATTTAGAGCACGATGAAGGGCTTATTCCCACTAGCACTACTATAAGTGGGTTGTTGAATCTCATTGCAGATAATGTTCGAAACTGTTAACCAAAGGGAAAATAAACCAACATGTTCAACAATAATAAGCCCAAAAAGCCAGCTCAGTACATCATTATAAAATAAATACTGGATGTCATTGAAGACATGTTAATTGTTAAATTATGATATGCAAGTCATTTATTTTTCTTAAAAGGCAGTAGAGGGTTCTGCTTACCTAAGACATCAGCTGTGGCCATGATCTCACAGGTGTACATGGCAGCCATGAGGCGCTGTGGTTTAGCCTGGAAGGCGTACCTGCACGCTTCTTTCATGGAGGCAATAAGCTGACCTGAAAAAGGCCCGTAGCAGTCTGCCATGTCTCGATGCCTACTCTGTGCCTCACTGTCTTCTCCAAGCTCACGTTCATTATTATTTGCCTCCAAACTCTGCTGAGAAAATGAGTCCTCCAGTGAGTCCTTCTGCACGGTCTGAGATGGGAATTTCATGTCCCATCTCTCCATGGAGAAGCAGACACCCATCAGTGGCTCCTCACACATGGGGCCTGAAAGCGTAGCCAGCTGGAACCCACTACCGATGCTGTTATCGAAATCTCGCAGCGTGGCACCTTCGCCTTTCTCCTTCTCTAAATTGAGAAACTGCCACACCGATGGCCTTTGGTATCCCTCAACATTGTTCAGAAGAATGTTGGGGCCATAGCGACGTGGTCCAAAAGCCCAGATTCGCTCCACTGCATTCCTCCACTTGTGGCCCTGAAGGTGCTTTTCTAATTCAACCTTTAAATCATGGATTTCCTCCAGAGTTTTGGAACTAATCTCTAAAATTTTGCCCTCTCGTGCCAGCAGGTTGAAGTGCTCCATGGTTCGAATGAGCTCTGCGTTCTTCTCCAGCAGCCTGGTCACTTCCTCAGGTAGCGGAATGGCCCGAACTCCAATTGTGGCCATTTTGTTGGGGGTGGTGAGGGTCACCAGGCCGCTTGAATCTATCTGAACCCCTTCAGGGAGTTTGGTTTGTTCCTCTTTGGTTTGACGGATCACTGCAACCTTTTGCTGGTGTCCAAGATCTTCGTTCACCATGTCCACTTTGGGTGGGCGGATCACAGTCTCACGGAATGGGATGATGGGAGCAGAGGCACTGATCTCAATTTTGGCAAATCTGCGCAGAAAATCATAAATGGAGAACCATGTTACCAAAAAAGTGAATAATAAAATTAAACATTGCATGCTAGTATCTTCAGCTTCCCTGGTTTGGTGTTGTTTGCAATCCAAATATTTGGCTATATCTGATTTATTCAAAAAATAAAAAATAAAAAAATTTAAGTCTCGTTTGAAAAGATCTTGAATGTAGGTCCCAGCTTCAATTCAATGTGTTACTATTCTTTCTAAATCTTTATTTCTTTTCCAGCATATCCCTGTTGATATCACCAAATCATATTTAGGCATTTTCTACTAATATAGTATATAGGACAAGAACATATTTGAAATTTGTAAAGCCTTTTTTCTTTGAAGTGGTCAAGAGCAGTAAGGGCTCCAAATCTATCTTCCAACAAATTTCCTCTCTCACTAACTGAACAATAAAGATATACAATGGATAGGAAATTATTCTGACCAGCTGGACAAACAGTATGACTTGCCCTACACTTAAGTTTTTGATATTGTATTTCATTTCTACTTTGTACTTTCAGTACAAATAAAATTTTCCCCCAAAAAACTTAAATCACAACATCTAGAAACATTATTTTCTTTTAATCCATCAACTACAGATGCAATTTTATTTAGGTGTTATTTACATATTTCTCTCACTTGTTTTGTGCTCTCTTAACCTACATTAAGGATGGGTCCTCATATGTCTAAACCAACTAGACAAGTTTATTTATTTATTTATTTGTTTGTTTGTTTTAAATGTACTTTAGCAAGCATGTAGAATGTAATAAACACTTAATATGTAATAAAAAATTTTTTTTACATAAAATAAAAATTTGAGGACTTGCAGAATTAGCAACAGAAGATCTCATAATAAAAATGAAGTCATTATTCCAGTAAGCTGGAACTGGAGAACTAGAGAAGCAAAAATACGAGAAAAGGTTATTTCTGGCCAACTGGAATGGCTAAGCTCTGTCTCAACCACGTGCACTGGTGGTGTATGAAAAGCTAATTTACAACAGGCTCTCAGGCTGAAAATATTCAAACAGCCAGTCATCTCTAATGCTTTCTGGGTAAACACAAATCGCAAACACAAACAACCGATGGCTGCTACAATAAATAATTCTGCTAACCAACGGCAACATCAAGAGGGAAAACATGGATCTAATATGTACGGAAGTGCCATAATCTTAAATAGATTACGCAATACTGTCGCAGATAAATCTATGCATTATCTGAAGGGTTAAGTTTCTAGCAAGTTCACGTGGCTTGTTTCTAAACAATTACGTTCAGTTATGGGCAAAGTTCATGCATTAATTCATTCATTCATCTTAATTAAACGCATGAGGGTCATGGTCGATCTGGAGCACTGAGCATGAGCACCCTGGATTCACACACTCATTCACACCAAGGGTCAATTTAGCCAATCCACCTAGTGATGTTTGGGAGATGAGAGAAAACTGTAGAACCAGGAGGAAACTCACATAGACACAGAGAACTCAACAATGAAACTCTACACTGACAGCATCCCAAGCTCAGGTCTGAACAGGACAACCTGTTGGAATAATGCCAGAAAGAGCGGTCAGTGTCTTGTGCGGATTGTAATACATATGAAATATATATTGTAATACTGAAAAAAGAAATAGTAAATGTGTGCAACAGAAGGGTGATAAAAGTATTAAGAATTGATAGTTTTTGTAAATTTGAACCAAAAGATGAGGCGGGTGGTGTTACATTTCCTCCATCTCTTATTTCCACTTCTAATAGTGCCTACACAGCTGCCCAGCAGGATGATCCCCAAGTCTGAGAATGTCTTTTGGTCTTCCCTTTTTACAACTGCATTGCTGTAAATTCCACAGCATCGACCTGGGTCAGTGGGACAGAATGTGGCTAAATAGTGAACAGAACATGAGTGTTATGTCATGAAAAGTTGGTCAGACTGATTACTAATTGGTGAACTGGAGCAGAAGGCTGTCTGCGATTGCAGTTTTTCCCAGAAACATCCCATAATCCAGTTAGACATAGTCACTGAGCAGGTTGGGGAGCTGATAATCCTGCAGAGACTGTATACGCGAAACTTCCAGTGAATGAAGAGGAGAAGGAAGCACACCGAGTCAGCTGACAGCTCTCGGCATTAGTATTTCACACAGTAGCTTTTTTTTCTGCTGCTCTCTCACTATCTATCTTTCTTTCTCTCTCTTCGTCTGCCTGTCTGTCTTCCCATCTCATTATTATTATGATTTTTTTTTTACCAAGTCAACTAATTTATTTCCATCTTTCTCCTGCTTATTAATAGTTATCATAGCACAGTCTTTCTAGTACCCACTTTTAATATTTCTTTCTTGGTCTCTCTGTGTTCTTGATTGTGTGCATCATTCATAGCCATCCAAATTGTCCTAACTATAAAATACAGATTAAACCTAGGCAATCTAAGCAACTCACATTGTCATATTGTTTAAAAAAAGGAATCTATTTAGAAGATGTAAACTATTTAAGCCCAAAGTTTTATTGGAGACAAAATTTAATGTTGGTACTGGATTCAGTCTTACATCCTATATGCTCAATCACCCTTTAAAAAAAAAGCTGCATTCTGTGAATAATTAGGCAATATTAAACCATTTCTGAGGCACAGTAAAAGGGAACAATTATTCAAAACATGATACCATATGCATTAAGGAAGCTATGCTAGTGCAGAACATAAGGCAGGGTGATGATCATGGTGGATCCTAAGTCTATTCTGGGAACACTGAGGGCAAGTTGGGAATACACCCTGAACTGGCTACCAATAAATCACAAGGCAAGGTGCACACACAATTTACAAATTTCTTCAGACCTAGGGAAATTTTTCTTAGCCAATCCACTTACTGGCACATTTTGGGAAGCAGGAGGAAACCAAATAACACAGAGGAAACCTTGACTGATGCAGCTTAAGATTGCATCCTAACTCAGGAGCTATAAGAGTCTATTCTATCCACTGCACCACTGTGCTGTCTTTATACTGACAACAAATTATCCATGTCTTTTCCAATATATTTTTCATAATTTTCATACTCATAATTAATTATTAAATTCTTAAAGGAAATGAGTGCACTTAAATTCTATAGTTCTCTAAAGCTTCCCAAATATCATATTGATAGGAACATGTCCTTGACGGAGATTTATTATACACATGCATTTAAAAGCTGCCATTATTTTCCTTTAACTGATAACAAGGAACACAATTTTAAAAAATCAGACCCCTCAGACATCTGTTCTAATGAAGCACACCAATAGATAACCACAGGGTCAGACTTGCGGCAGTTGACCCAATTTGCCCAGGACTGCTGGGGATCATGGGGATATGATGTCATCATCCTGTGATGGGTGGAGTGGAGTGACCTCGTTTTTAGTGGCTGTGAGCCAGGCGACGTGACCTGCTCCCACACAGAAGACTGTCGGGGTTATTTTTAAAACCTGATAACGTACTGTGGAGAACTTAATGTTTATGGACAAGTGCTCTTAGCAAGCAGACCTTTAACCCTTGACCACTGAAACCTGCTGAACCTGGTGGTGACCTGGATTGGGAGGCATCTCAAAGCTCAACAATACCCGAGGGCAATACCTAGAAAAGTGGATATGAATTTAACAAATTAGGTTTTAACAACATAAAAATCACAAGAAAGAAGTCTACGCAGTCACAAATTAGTATTTACATGTCAACAAGTCTACAAGAAATTGTAGACTTCCTTTCAAATCTACTTATATCAGAAGAAAAATCGTCTGAGACTTCAAATATACATTTTGGCAAACCCATAAGCTTACAAACCCATAAGCTCATCTGATAACAGTCTATGTGGCTATATTAGACTTGGTAAACATTACTCAGGATGAACCAGGGCACACTCTTTATAGCAGGCATGCCCTTGATCTTATACTAACATTTTGAATAGATTCAAAAAGCAGTTACCCTCCCCTAGTGTAAAATAATCTCTCATCACTCTCATTTCATATGAACTGTGTCAAAATATACGCATCACTTCACTGCTGCATTAACTGGACAAGCACATCGACTACCCAGCTTAACTAAAAATCTCCTACATTTGTTGACATTGACTGGTTTGCCCTCTGAACCTAGACAACTCGATCAAGTGACTGAATGAAAATCAATCTTGCTCCATGGTGTAACGGCTATACTTGCATTTTAAAACTGCAAATCAAACTACTGTAAAACATATCGTTTCTTAACATTACCCAAGTACCCAAATCTTATCATACTTCCCCTTTATCCAAAAGATCCTAGAAAACATTGAGCTCATATTTGTGTTGGAATCACTTTTAAATTAGCTTTTGCCTCAATTGGCTGTTAATACTTTAATCTTATCACTTTGCATGAAGTGGAGAACTATGCACATTTTAAATGCAGTTATGCACATTTTGGCTCTTTTATATAACATAAAAAAGGTAACATTGCGAACAGTGTTGTGTAAAAGAGTGCTTTCAGGCAACTAGCATGCCACTACCCAATTGTCAGCTCAAAGAGGCTGATCCAGGCTCATTTTTGGATGCTGGAAACTGAGATGAACATAGTAGAAAAGCCTTCTAGATGCTGCTGTAGACATAGCATCCTCCAACCATCAGTAACCTATAAGGAGCTTCCAAGCTGCATGCTCTGATCAGAGTTGTGTCTCCTTGCTTGTAATATTTGATCTCAATGCAGATTTTGATACCACAGATCATAATACTCTCTAGATAGCCTATAAGATTTTGTTATAGAGCTCTTTACCTTCCTGATTGGCTCAGTGTTACTCTTACTTGACTAACAGCTAGGAGTTTGTAAATGTTAACAGTGACTTCTTTATCCACCCAAAATAATAACTGTTATTCCACAAAGCTCTGTTCTAGGGTCAAAATTTAAGTATTTATGTTTTCAAGTATTTGTATGTATTCAAGTATTTGTAACACATGTCATTAACTCTCACTGCAATGTAGAGGATGAGCATCTCTATGTTTTAGCCAAACCAGATGACTTACAGATTTCTCAATTCTATTAAATAGGTGTCTACGTCTTTAGACACAGGATGTTGAGTACTTGCTCGTACTTAATTCTGAAAAAATAGAAGGTCTTCTAGGGCCATGGGGAGGATCTAGATTACAAGCGTCCTGACAATATGAAGATAATTGACCTGCCAATCAAAAAACAGCCAGTATTTTCAATGGCCATGGTATAAATCCCAATAAATAAAACTTTGAGACATTTTTGGAAATTAAGATATATCTTTAATTATTACTAACAGACATTTTAGTCTTGGTTAGACTTTGAGAGTGCTAAATAGGTAAACTCTAAACATGTTCAGCGCTCTTTTGCAAATCTGCTCAATAGAAGTGGGGCACACAGGGTGGGGAAAAAAAATGAGTCACGGCCAATGGTGCAGTTTGATTTTTATGCCTCGCTGTCTGTAAGAATCCGCATGGGAATAGGAGGAGACCAGAAGCGATGAGCTGAAGAGGAGCAGCCACACAGGAACGGTAATTAGATGAAAATGCAGGCGCTTTGGAGATACCAAGTCGATTTTTTTGAGACCGTGAACTTGTGGAGTCAAAACTAAGGGGCTAACCTCTGCCTCAATGACAAGAGCAGAGCTTAATGCTAACATGTGTCTAATCAAAGTGGGTGTAAATGGCAGCATGGACAGGGCACTGCTAGTCAAAATGTCAGGGGATGAGGGCAAGAAGGAAAAGAAGTGGAAATAGAGGGGAAAGAAAAGAGAGAGGGGGGAGAGATGTCTGCTAATGAGATGTCTACTGCTAGAGCTGTCCTTTTCAGACAGGAGCTTGAGGTGGATGTTTGCGTTCACCTTCTCTGGCACGTTCTTTCTCTGGATAACAAGCTTAGTATGTAACAAAAATAATTTGAACATCATATGTGTAGAATCCTGGCTGTGGACTGCAGCACTGAAAATTTAAGTTTGCAGTACTAGCATGAATAAAAACTATAAATTTTTAAAGAACAGTAGCTTAAATCTAGCACAAATATAAAGTAGCCAGTCTATTAAATGAGAATACATATTATTTAAATGGGCTGACCTTTATAAAATGTGAGATCAGTTTCTGTATGAATAATAATACTATGCATAATTGATTATCAGACTCCATAATCCTAATCCAAGGATGGCAAATTTTTTCGTAAACATTTCTTCTATTCTGATGTTCAGGAACACCTTTTGTGAATGATGCTCATTCACACATGAACACTAACAAACAGGGATTTGTTGATCCAGAAGAAAATCTGCAGGAGACCTAACATGCTTTAACAATTCATGCACTGCAGTGCATTTCTGATGTACATTAGTAGTACATTATTAAAATTTCAGCACCTTCAGAAAGTAGAAATATTGTTTTTCTTTATCAGATGCATATTGTCTTTATCAGATGCACAAGACAAATGGTGCACATGTATACTCATTAGATCTCTCATTCTGATGAATAAATGTGTTTACTCCTTAAGATTGAAATAAAGAGTTTAAAAGTCAGAAACCGCAGACCTTCAACGCTAATTAAGTGTGGTGTATCGTTCAGCTTGGTGTTTTAAATATTCTTGATTTAAATGTAAAACATCATAGGAAAATAGACAAACATATTATATAATAAATAGAATAGGCTGGTTTGACTATTTTAGAAACTGCTGCTTTCCTGCGATTTCCACAAACAACTCTCTAGAGTTTACACAGAATGGTGCAACAAACAAAAAACATCCGAAGAGAGTCAGTTCTATGGGTGGAAACACCTTGTTGATGAGAGAGGTCAGAGGGGAATGACCAGACTAATTCAAGCTATGGTATCTCAAATAACCACTCTTTACACCAGTGGTGAGCAGAAACGCATCTCAGAAAGTAAATCATCAAATGTTGAGGTGGATGGGTTACAACAGCATATGACCATATTGGCTTCCACACCTGTCAGCTAAGAACAGGAATCTGAGACTAGAGAGAGCACAGACTCAAAAAACTGGACACTTGACGAGTGGAAATATATCGACTGGTCTCCTGCAACATGATGATGGTAGGGTGAGAATTTAGCATTAGCATTATGAATTCATGGCGCAAACCTGCCTTGTGTCAACAGTTCAGACTGGTGGTGGTGATGCAATGATGTTGGGAATGTTTTCCTTGCACATTAATACCAACAGATATAATCATCAAGCACCTGTATGCCAAAGAAAACAAAGTTTATGGTCACAATTTATACAACTTATAATGGTTACTTCCAGCATGATGATGTGCCATGTCACAAAGCACAAGTCATCTGAAACTGACTCCATGAACAGGACAATGATTTCAGTGTACTTCGGTGGCATCCCCAGTCACTAGATCTGTAGATCCAGTAGAGCAGAAATTCAATAGAGCACCTTTGGGATGTGGCAGAATGGGAGATTCTCAGCCTGAATGTACAAGCTGACAAATCTGCAGCAATTATGTGCGGTAATCATGTCAACCTGGACTGGTATCTTAAAGGAACATTCCCAACACCTTGTGGAACATATGCCACAAAGGAGTGAGGCTGCTCCGAGAGCAAAGGGGGTTGATTTTTGCTTCCAAATTTCCTATTTCAGAGAACAGCATTGGTATTAAGCCTTCAAACTTTGAGGCTTTCAACTGCTAACAGTACCTCAACATACTTTATGCTGACCCCAAACATAAATCATTAACCTCATCTGTAAACACCTAATCCATAACCCATAAAATTATCTGAAATACCAAACCAAACTAACTACTCCTACCCATAAACTTACCCTCTAATCCTATAAACTATTTATCATGTATATCTGGGATTGTGTGGGCAGTAATATTTCAGTAATCCTGCAATAATATTTTCAGGGCACAGTGTGAAGGTAGCACTAGCGGAGAAGTGGCACACAGGCATCGACACATTCCTGGCACAGAGTATCCTATCACTTCAAAGAATATTGATCTGGACATTCAGCATTGAGCTTCACAAAGATGTAATGATGCAGGGAATGAGAGAGAAACAGTGAAAGAGAGAACTACAGTGAAAGTGAGCACTAACAGGTAGGAAATTGATAACTGGAAAAGCCCGCATGCTATGAAGTGCCAAAGCTCGATAGAGATGCTCCACAGACAGCAGACTGACACTGCCAAAATGGGAAAACTAATCATCTAGTTGAGAATTATATTGTTGCAATAGGTGCAAAATCATAATATGACAATACAGCATGTGAAAGGAAGACCCATTTAATAATAAATGCCTTATTTAGCAAATAAATATGTGTAATCATTGAAGCAATGTTTATATCAATTCTATGGTTACATGTTTTAAAAGTATCAAGTCATAAAGTCACTGTCCTGCTTTTGGTTTACATCGAAACTCCAAGTGTTTTAAATAGTAACACAATCAGTCATTTTTGATTTCTATGAGCTATAAGCCGTAATCATCAAGAATAAAACAAACAAACAAAAAATATTTCACTTTATGTGTAAGGAATCTAGAATAAATGAAAGTTCGACTTTTTGAATTAAATTACTGAAAAAAAAAGACATTTACGCAATATTCAAATAATTTTGAGACTGTTATAGAATTGCACTGATTTGGAGGTCAGCAAAATCAGCATAGACACTTGATAATTATTGTCATGACATGGCTATCTGTTAAATATCTGTAATATTGTACTGTGGTGATTAAGCCTAGTTAATATTTCTTTAGTAGTATTAGCTGATAGAAACGTTTGAAAGAACTGCTCAGTCGCTCTAGGATTTTGCAATCGCAGAAATGAACGCGAAATCAAGTCAACTCTGCAAAATTCAGGGGTGCTTGCAATTTTTCTAAATTACCGCAGATTTTGGGCCAAGACACAGAACGTAACTTCATCACAATGCATATTCATCCCTAGCCCTCTTGGATTCATGTTCATCGAACCTGAGTACAGCTAAAAGGTCTCATTTACAAACAGACATCACGTAAACACGCAGAATCAAATCACACCAAACCTATTTAAGGAAGATACACTACTACTATTACTACTACTACTAGTCTACTATTAAATTGTTGCTAACAATATAATATAATAATATTGGATAATATGAATTATTGTAGAGGTAAGTGGAAAAAAAGGAAGAATAATTCACACACTCTTGCAACATAATAATAATAATAATAATAATAATAATAATAATAACAATAATAATAGGAATAATAATCTCAGTCACTGTACACTAGGGATAAGCAATATGTCAAAAATATCATACCATAATTCTTGAAGACATTTCTATGATACACAATATGCAATTTAATGCCTACAAAAATAAATTTATTATTTATTTTTTTGTTGTATCTTTATATTCATTATTATTAAAAAAAACAACAACAAATATTTATAGCAGAAAAGGGGAGAAAATCTGTTTAGAACATTTTACAACTTTAAAAAGTACGTGCAAAATTTCAAGAAAAAAAAAACAGCTGCTTCGCCGGTTTGTCATAAAAAACAAAATTAAAAATGAATAAAAATATCACAGTATCTCAGACATCACGAGCTCGGACAAGCATATTGAATGTGAGACAGTTTATCCTGATATTGATAATAAATCACCCTGCTATTTACTCGTACACACACACGTACAAAAAGTGTAGGCCAGGGAAAGGGAAAATTATGTATGTATGTATGGATAAACTGCTGTGTCTATCACTATTATCAAGGTAATTAAGCAGATGATCACAATTTACCTTCATGCTGTAAAGGAAAACCTCTAAAGTCCCAATTTCACTTCCTTTCTGCCTCATTACTTCTCACTCCCTCTCTGGTTAAAGGTAAGAGCAGAAAGAGGTGGAGCTGCAGATAGTGTGTAATCACAGCGCTAGCTGATTTCTGAAGCTCTCACAAACACACACACACACACACACACACACACCTGAAGTGTCTAGAATAATAAATACAGCATATCTTCCTACGTAATCATCAGCACCGCAAATCAGCTGTCACTCATGGTCTAAAACGATTCACTACATCTCTGTTCGCCCACAATAATCAACCGCAAATTGCATCTCAATCCCCATCTCTCTTCACGCTTACTGAATAAAATGCAAGGCTATAAACACAGCAGTGGGAATCACAGGACATACAGAGTGTGTGTGTGATGTACAAGTTAAACAAGTCAAACAAATTTACAAATCAATGAATTAAATACAGCTAATGCTCAAAGTCAAGCTTTCACATGTGTAGAGCAGCCAAGATGTGTATAAAAGTTCTAAACTCTGTGTGTGTGTGTGTGTGTGTGTGTGTGTGTGTGTACCTCTCTCGAAGGTCATCGAGACAGCGTTGCAGGTGAACCTCTCCTGCTGTGATGATTACATGCTCTCCACTCTCCTGGATCAAAACCTCCACACACGGGTCGGCCTGGTTCAGGAGACGCAAGCCTCGCACCAGATTGGGCATCTCGCCTACACACACACACAGCCAAGAAAGGCGGACAGACAGACAAACACACACACAAATGAGAGAAAGTTCCATATAAAAAATATGTGACTGAAACACACTACAATCATCTCAGACATGTTTGGTGCTTAAATTTGGCTTCTTTATTTTTGTATAACAGCTATAATCCTAATGTACAGGATTATATTTGTGAGTTCACTTTGTGTAAACTGTGTGCCAATATCATTCCCCACTCATCTCAAAAGCAGACATAAGTCTAAACAGAAATACCACAACAAAATACCACAGCAGCACTATTCCACCATTAGGCATCAGGCCATGCCTTCTGCTTGAGTCTAATGGCCTTTGAAATGGAGCAACTACTATTTTTAGCTCTTCAATGGCCATTTTTGTAGGTAACAGTGTGTCACACAGTATCAGAAATCACATAAGCAAGTGTGTTTGAGATGCTGAACACACTCCCACACTAGTGAGCGCACACAGGACTCTACTATAAATGTATGGTAACAGACACTAGGTAGTGCCAGGAGGCTTAGCAGCAGGCTAGAAATGAGAAACCAGTGGGGATTAAATTTATTTTTATATATATATATATATATATATATATATATATATAGTTTTTGTATTATTACAAATCTCACTTCTACTGCAGTAGTGAAAACTACTGCCGCATCTTTCTGTGGGTGATTTTGTGTTCCCTTATAAAGTGAAGGTATTACTTGCTTACTATCATAGCAAGCACTCCTAGTAAGAAAATAACCCAGTGTTGCAAAATGGAAGCTATAAATATCCCTATGGTCAGAGTTATTTGTTTAAACACTGAGTAGTTGCCTAAATTTTGTGAAGTTCTTGTGACTCATTTTTTCTCTTTGCTGTGATGACATTTGGATGTTGATGAGTCATTTTGATGATGTCGGAAGTGATTAATTATGTTTTTGATATAACCACTGTTATTTTTGTTCAGCAGTGTCGATGTTTATGTATTAGACTGGAAATTGTGCTGATTTGTTTCAAGTTCAATGCAACTTCATTTGTATTGTGCTTTTAAAAATCGACATTACCAAGCCATCACAGGGCACAATCGTACACACATTCACATACTTCAGACAATTTAGAGATGCCAATCAGCCTACAATATATGCCTTTGGACTAGGGGGAGGAAACCGGAGTACCCAGAGGAAAACCCCGAACACAGGACAGAGGCAGACATCAAACCCCCAACCCCAGAGATGCAAGGCAAACATACTAACCACTAAGCCACAGTGCCTTCTATTAGTAATATACGAATTGCACAGAGAAACACCCCATATGCATATTTAAACAGCTGACTATGAAGCTTATAGTGATGTAAATTTATTTTTGACTGCAGTGAAGTGCCATAAATCTGCAAGTGTTTACACACCATCTAGTGTTAACACTCCAAATTATTTCTAGTTTTCTTCTAACCATAAATGACCTAAGTTAACCTTATGGCAAATAATCCTGCATCAGCATGGAACAAGCTTCACCCCTACAATGAACTGTGTGTGTGTGTGTGTGTGTGTGTGTGTGTGTGTGTAATCAGTCACTTCCTTTGTGCTCTAAAACGAGAAACATTTAACCGCCATCTGCACTAATGAGTTCCATATGAGAGCAAGTATTACTGTGAGCTTCTTGTGGTTGGTATGGCATCTTTGATGCTAAAGATACTTGTGCCACACACATCAGGCCAGGAGTTTATGAGTTTATCTGGTACATACTGCTAATTAAGACTTAAAACATTCAAGCTGTTTGTATACATAAAGTAAGAAATTAAAATGTACACAATTTGTCCATTATCCAAGACATGTTTGGTGTCTGAAGTCTGCTTCTTTATTTTTGCACTGGAGCTATAAAGCTAATATAGATAATAAGCATATGCATATTCAGACTCGGGTTAAGCACATGTTCTTGGATACACCGATCAGCCATGACATTAAAAGCATCTGCCTAATATCATGTAGGTCCAATTTGTGCCTAGAAAACAGCTCTGACCCTTTAAGGCACGGATTCCACAAGACACCTGAAGGTGTGCTGCGGTATCTGGTACTAAGACATTAGCAGCAGATCCTATAAGTCTTGTAAGATGTGAGGTGGTGACTCCATGGATCGGACTTGTTTGTCCAGCACATTCCACAGATGCTTGATCAGATTGAGATCTGGGGAATTTGGAGGCCAAGTCAACACCTTGAACTCTTTGTCATGTTCCTCAAACCATTCCTGAACAATTTATACAGGGCGCATTATCCTGATGAAAGCGGACACTGCCTTTAGGGAGTCCTGTTGCCATGAAGAGGTGTACTTAGTCTGCAACAATGTTCAGAGGTAGGTGGTACGTGTCAAAGTAACATCCACATGAATGCCAGGACTCACGGTTTCCCAGCAGAACATTGCTCAAAGCATCACACTGTCTGCACCAGCGTGCTTTCTTCCTTTAGTGCATCCTGGTGCTATCTCTTCTCATTGTAGGTGCTTTTGGCGGTGGACAGGGGTCAGCATGGGCACTCTGAATAGTTTGCAGCTACGGAGACACACATGCACTGTGTGGTCTGACACCTTTCTATCATAGCCAGCATGAACTTTTTTTTTATCAGTCTGTGCTATAGTGGCTCTTCTGTGGGATCGGACCAGACGGGCAAGCCTCCACTCCCCACACGCATCAGTGAGCCTTGGGCGCTCATGACCCTATTGCCAGTTGTCCTTCGTTGTACCACTTTTGGTACTGTTCACTTGCTTCCTAATATATCCCACCCCTTGAGGGATATTGTAACAAGATAATTAATGTTATTCGCTTCACCTGTCAGTGGTTTTAAAGTTATGGCTGATTGGTGTATACCATTCAGGTTATGCAAATTACCTGCATGTAGTTTACACTTCCAAGGTTCCCAGATTGTTCCTGATTAGAAATGTAGTAGATAGGGGGCTTTGCAATTTACAGCTCAGTTTATTTGACTAATTCATAACTTTATCCTCATATAACTGTCTGAATAGTGTCACACTATATGGCCAAACATTTGTGGACACCTGACCACCACAACCATATGGGAGCCTTCCCCAAAATGTTGCCACAAAGTTGGAAGCACACAATTGTATAGGATGTCTATGCTTGCATTTCCAAGCTCAATCACTCAGGTCATTACCTCAATAAAACTATGTTTGGTATCTTGGGATCAAAGAAGTCTTGATTTTGAGAATTTTATGCAAAACCTCTGAAGTTTTAAGGTATAAACCATTAAAGTTCCATGCAATTGAATACATGATAAAATAATTACATAATATTTGAATTCACACAAAGCTCAAAAGTAATTCTGAAGTTTGAAAGACGTTGTAAGAATTTGAAACAAAATCTGGTGTAAAACATGCTTGCATAAGAGAGACGAGTAATGCTTTTTTAGCTAAAATTTTATTCAGCCAAATTATGTTTATGTCTGCTAAGATATAACTTGCACAGATGGAAGGACTCTCAACTGTTCACAGCCAAATTTGCTTTCTCGAGCCAGAACAGCCATCTTCACACTTCTGTTTATATCACTTTTTGGTGTGTATATGAGTGTCATGCAAATACTTACTGGGATGTTTGGGTTCAATCGCCACTCTGACGATGGGCGTGGTGTCGAAGTTGAGTGGTGTGAAGGGGGGGCATGCGGCCGAGGTCGAGATGGTGGCTGACTTTAGAATATACTCCCCCATCCCACCAATTCCTGCAGAAACAACAACAAAACAGCACCACGCACTGTCAGGAGTAAAATCACCCACACTTCAACATACACAACACATAACGGCTAACTACAAAAATGTATGACTTTTTAGCAATAAAACACAATTTAGGCAAGAACTCAGAAAGGAGAAACAATGAGGTGTGCTGTTATAGAAAAATAATCAAATAACCACCCTGAAATTAAGCAAGTGCGTGTGTGTGTGTGTGTGTGTGTGTGTGTAGTGATTTACACACTCAGTTTGCAAGATGCAGAGGCTGCAAGCATTCCTTACTCGTTCGCTAAATTAGCCTTAAAACTCCATGTCTTGGCTGACAGACTACATTTAGTTTATGGGGGAAATTGTCCATCATTTTAGGTCAAACTGTCACTTGAAGCACCAATGGATCCCGCAGAGAACATCATCTGTGTGTGTGTGTGTGTGTCAGTGTAGAAGTAATTGAGCATGCTTGGACATGAAATAAAAACAAACAAACCACACCTGTACTTAGCGCACATCAATAAGAAGCTTTGAGAATGAATGGACAAAAGAAGCCTCTGTCATCCCACAACCCACTCATCTGCTCATATAGATAAACATCTTATGGCTTTCAAGAGTTCCACTGAACAGAAAGAAATTAAAGTGCTGAGTACAGCTATTTGACAGCTCTGTGTGTGTGTGTGTGTGTGTGTGTGTGTGTGTGTGCATGTGTGTGTGTGTGCGCGTGCCAATACTGTACTTGGCAGTGACGATCTATCAGTATCATGGAATATATCATCTGATAAAAGAATCAGAAATTAATATAACGCCCTGCTGCTACAGAAAATAATATGAGAAATGTTTTCCAAGAATGATGTGCCCCTTGAAAAGCTACAGATTTAAAACATGTAAAACACTGCAGAGGGGAAAATGGGAGAAACCATTAATCATGCCAATGCAATAAATGTTTTGGGCATAGAAAAACTTGTCAGAAGTTTTCTACAACTAATTTTTGGTAAACAGGCCTCCTGAAATGAATGCTAATTTTGTCTTAAGTATTAATAGCTCCTTTTGCCACTTCTTCTGAACATATTCAAAATGCTTACTTAACAGGGTTGAAATGATACACACCGGTCAGGATTTGAGTCAACTCACAATACTGGCTTCATGATTCGATTTAATTCAATTCTCAGAGCATTTTGTACAACATTAAAAAAATTAAAATGATGATTGAAAGACATTGTTTTCTGAATGATAAACAATGTAAAACAATACACATTTTTATAAGCATAAAAGTACATAAATAAAAAATTGATACAAAGAGAGGTTTAGTATTATAAATGAAATGACATACATTTTCCCAAATATCTTAAATACAACTCCAATTCCGAAAAAGTTGGGACTCTTCGGTAAAATGTTAATAAAACAGAATGCAATGATTTGCAAATCTCTTAAACCCATATGTCATTCACAATAGAACATCAATCATCAAATGTTTAAACTGTGGAAATGTACAATTTTAAGGAAAAAATAAGGTAACTTTGAATTTCATGGCCACAACATGTCTTTATAAAAAAAATAAAAATAAATAATAATAATAATAATAAAAAAAAGTTGGGACAGGGAAAACAAAAGGCTGGAAAAGTAAGTGTTAATAAAATGAAACAGCTGGAGATTAATTGGCAATTGATTGGGAATAAAAAGACCATCTTAAAGAAGCAGAGTCTTTCAGAAGGAAAGATGGGCAAAAGTTCACCAATCTGCGAAAGACTGCGTCTACAATTTGTGAACGTAAAATACAATAAAAAACGTAAACTTGCAAAGACTATGAATAGCTCATCCTCTACAGTACATAACATCATAAAATATTATGTCCTAACTTTTTTGAGATGTGCTATGGCTATCAAATTCAAAATTACCTTATTTTTTTTCCTTAAAATGGTACATTTACTCAGTTTAAACATGTGATATATTTTCTATGTTCTACTGTGAATAACATATGGGTTTATGAGATTTGCAAATCATTGCATTCTGTTTTTTATTTACATTTCACAGTGTCCCAACTTTTTTGGAATTGGGGTTGTACATTTATTTAGAAATTCTCCCAAAAAGCTGATTGAACAAAGAAAGTAATTCATTGAAACATAATGAGCTCCGTAGCAACACCGAGGTGTAATTTTTTCTGGAAATAGAGTTACAAAGTCGGCTAAAATGCCCGGTTTCTGTGGCCTCTCTCTCTGGAACTGCAGGCTGTACAGATGTCCAGTTGGTGTTGTTTGGCAGCTACTGAAGATAGCTTTTTAATGGTTATAATGTGATTGTGTAACCCTACAACCTATAATGCATGTCAGTTGTTGTGATCTGGATCGATCCGTCATTTTACAAGCGCAGATGATTCCTGGTAATGGCACAGGCTCTCCAGGAAACAATGTGATCATGTGACCAGCATTTTAAAATATCAACCTGTGATTTGACTGGTTTCAGGGGAATTGTGGGTGAGATCTTGTAGTCTATAGTGACTGCAGAGATAATAGTTGATCTTTTTAGAGTCAGAGACTGGTATAATGAATCCCTTTATCTGGGGCAAAAAAAGCTGTATCACAAGCTCACTAAATATGGTTTCAAGAACACAGTGACAGAAACACTGACAAAGCTGAGCAAAGTACAGAAAAGTACAGCACAGCACAGTCATACAATTTTTTGTAACTGTTAGCACAAAGCACCATCACTTCACATTTAAGCCCGGTTGGAATAAGGGGTATTACCACACTAAGGTGCATGTAATAGCAGAGCTGAGGAAATAACACAGCTAATAGCATACATTACAGCCAAAGGCTAACTGTATAGGCTATTAAGAGTGGTTGTTAAGGCAACACTCACTTCCACCACCACACCCTTTCTCTGGGAATTTGATCACTCTCTCATATTCTCTGCTGAATGAAATTAACCAAACCTGATAAACTAATGAGGGCTAAAAGTGATCCTAATTTGAGCCTCTGTTTTAAACTACATTCTAGCTAGCATTCAGGTCTCTGTGCTGTCAGTTGCAGTGAAGGAGGAATGGAGGAGAGATCTTTATGAGTCCACAGGAAAAATACAGAGACCTTAAAATAACACAAACAGGGAAAGTCCGCAACCAGACGATCATACTGAAATCTGCTCACATATTCTATTTGATTTGATTCGATTCAACGCATCATATCTAATCTCCCAAAAAGAACATACAAAACTCCACACACACAGTAACCCAATTTCAGAAATGGACCAATACAGTATTTAAAATTAGCACGCAGCATTCACTCTATCATCCAGAGATTGTGTTTGGACCCTGACAATACCAAAGCCATCCATGGACAGGGAGCCAAGGGAGCAAAACTGGCCATGTTCTCTGGGTGGAAGGGATGGCATTATCTTTTTCCCCTATCAGTTACAGTGACACTAGACAATCAGGGCCGTCTTTGAGCTCATGTATGCAGAAGATGGCAGACAGTGCTTTTCTCTGAATGTTACACTGCCCTTTGATGTAGCATAAGCAGCAGTTTGACAAGATGTGGTTGGCTGGCTTTATGTATCTCGGCATGGTTGGATTTTTGACATTTTTGGACAAGCAAACATTTGGTCCTCTTTGAAAAAATGCCTATTAATAAAGTTGATACACACTATCAAATGACAAAACATTTACATTTTGTAGTAAATTAACAAAAAAACATCAGTCACATGGAAAAAGTAAGTATACCTCAACATTTATCACACCTTCAAATCCATCTGAAGGCACCATTGCTTCGCTGCCTCAGGGACTGGACAACTTGCATTCATTGATTCAACTATGAATTCTGCATCATACCATAAAGAGTGCATGAGGATAATGTGAGGTTATCTTTCCGAAAATTTAAGTTGAATCGAACGTGGACCTTTTGACATAACAATGATCCTAAACACAATAGCAAATCCACCAAGGAATGGCTCAAAAAGAAGAAATGGAGGGTTATGGAATGGCCTAGTCAAAGCCTGGATTTGA
>JAOUWY010000003.1:11081955-11093519 GCA_025728095.1 Prietella phreatophila
TTGCCAGCAGTTTAGACATTAATGGCTGTGTGTTGAGTTATTTTGAGGGGACAGCAAATTTACACTGTTACACAAGCGGTACACACACTACTTTACATTGTTACAAAAATATGAGAGGTGTACTCACTTTTGTGAGATATTGTATGTACTGCTAAAATGTTTCAAAGGTGGTTTGATCTACTCCAAGATGATATGCCATCCATCACCTCCCCAATCACCAGATATAAAATGATCACTGAACATTTATTGGAAGGTCTGAAGCACAGACTATGAATCAGTTAGCCACCTCCTTCCTCCTTCAAAGAAATAGAATATTTTCTTTTTAAACAATAACCCAAAATCCCACTTCCAACCATTCAAGACCAGATTCCAAGCAGGATTAAAGCTGTTCTGGAGGTGTTTATTAGGTCCTTGATTATATTGTTATGGGTTTCCAGTATTTTGTCCTCCCCCCGTATATATAGTGCGGAGGAATGCAGGCCACCTTTATTCTTCCAATGCACCCTGTTCTCCAGACCCAAACATGCACTCACACACACGGTAATGCAAAACAAATGTTTTCATAAAACCCACCGTTGTGTAGCACTAACACTGTGATTGCAGCAGCTGGTTTGCATTGTGGCTGTGCACAAGCTCCACACATACAGTTCAAACCTCAGAGAGACCGAAGCAATGGCATCAAACTTCGAACCGCTCGCACAAATCAGCTGCCAAATACCGCACACATATAATCAGCTGCTGTTTGTTCATCTGCCCTGCTGTATGTATGGATGCTTTGGGAAAATGGAGAAGTCTTTCTTGTGGTGGAAGAAGCTGACAGCACTTGCGCTGTTTTGGTGTTTTTGGTCTGGGCCCAGTGAAGGAACAGCCTGGGTCTGTGTACCGATCTGTATGGCAGACTTGTCATCAATAATAAAAGCGACAGATAGATCAAGAGGAAAAGTCTACATACTAGACGACCCACAGGAGCACTAAAACAAACAGCAAAAAAATAAATAAATGAAAAATCCCAACAAAAAACAGATCAGAGCTGATGGCTCCAAATCCAAACCAAAATTCATAACTCATTCTTTTTGGGAAGCTTGGTGAAGGCCTTTCAGCCTTAAATTTTGCCTGCAATCTGCAAAACAAAAAAGAAAAAAAGTTATCTTAGAGATCTGCACTTGCAAAAATGTAATACGGGGTGGACAACTCAGTAGCTCGGGCACCCAGGACAAGATTACATGTCCGGATTAATTGTTTATCATTCATAGCTGCCCAGTGGACAAGTATTTTTTTTTTTCCTCTCAGAAAACAACCAGAGAAAAGACAAAAACCTACTCACTCAATATTCAGAAACCAAAAAAAGGATGTATTTGTATGCATATTTATGGAAAATATGCTTCACGATGGTGTGACACACCGTGACAATGCATCTATAGCACTTGCTACTCGTTCTGAATCCCACCATCTGCTACATCACACACGTCAGCTTTTACTAAGCGGATTAATTAGCTTGCACTGATGACGTATATCCTTTTCAGAATCAGCAACACACAGGTATGTGGAAACTCTGACAAACCAAGCAAAAATAAAGTGCAGCATGAAGCTGTTATTTAACTCGTTTGCTAGCACAACACATGTGTACACACATACATCACCTCTCAGTTAAACATATGACTTTGAATATAACCTCATTTACGCTATAATTCTTTATAAATCTCCCACAACACATCTTATGTGTGTGCAATTTAACCCATTCACACACAAATTAGCTTGCGTTATTTGAGATGCTAGTAAATCAGGGCTTGAATATGCGAGTAGAGAGAGCGAGTGAGCGAGAGAGAGAAACGGCTCTATTCAAATCCCACTTTATAAACAAACTTTATTTATATTTATAATCTAGAGCTGTAATTCTATGATTATCTCTGATTTTGTAGCTGGAGAGCAAAGTAATCACTGTTACGCCAACATGAGGAATCAGAATGGACATCTTTTTTTTTTTTGTTAAGTGAAAGTTGCTGGAATTACAGCAAACCTGACTTTGACTGCACCATATTTTCCACTGATTTATATGGATTAAATCTTCTTAATAAAATCGAAGACAATATTAAGCTGCTTATGAGTCAAAACTGCTCTGGGTTGAATGGAGGTTCGCTTACACTATGACTACACAATGTACGGTAGTTTCTGGGTTGCATAAAAAATAAAAATAAAAAACAATGTGTTGATGGCAATTATGTGCTGCTCTCCAACTCCTATACACACTATGTAAGGTTATCTCTGTGTCATACTTCTGTTATTAAAAACAAAACCAAAAAAACACAACATTACAAAAACAGACACAAAGTTGAAGGCTTTTTAAACATCGACCAAATACAAATGAAAAGGATGAAAAGTCCTTACACTAGGACCACTTTATGTCCCAGGAGTATGAATTTAAAACGCATTTATTTAGTCATCTAGCTATTCATCCATCCACCCATCCTTAACATCTATAAACTGAGCAGATGGGAATCCAAGTAGACAGAAACGCTTAATGTAAGACAGAAACCAGTGAAAACACGACAGTGGCCAAGTCCAACACCGCAGCGGCTCATAGCGCGCAAGGAGACGAGGAATTCTGCTACACAGGACTGGCTATTGACAAAATAAGCACGGGAATCATTTAAAGCCCGTTTGAGGATCAGATATCCTGAAGCGCTCGCACAGAGCGTTGGCCCGAGCCTAGTCAGTCAGCCAAAGTAAAATAATTATCATGTTAATCATTATTAGGCAAACATTACACAGCTTTTATGATTGATAAAATTAGCAGTGCATAGTGGATAGTTCCACACACACAGTGCAAAAGAATCAGAGCCTCATTCTCTGTTCAGTAAAAAAATGACGGCGGCTTCAGTGGTTTTGAGGCAGAAGGGTGAAAGAGGGAGCAAAGACAGAGCATTTAGTTATGGCAAAGAACTGAAATGTATATGTTGTGTGTGTGTTTGGGGTGAGAGATATTCAATGCAACTGAAATAAAAAGATGCAAGTTTTACATAAAGCAAACTTTCTGGATAATAAAGACTGAAGGGGGAGAAAGAGAGGGGGGGGGGGGTGTCAAAGAAGGAATGGCATTCATCTACATGCAGTCATGGCTGAGTGGGAGAAAAAAAAAGAGATAGAGAGACAAGAAAAGACAACAAGAAAAGTGCAAGAGCCCGTACTCCTAGTTTTTCATGAGGGGAAAAATGAGAGAGATAGAGTCCTAATTCTAAAGTGCTACAATTCTTTGATTTAAAAAAAAAACCTGACAGTTTTAAGGTCAAACTAAATTCATTAAAGACTCTTTCTTGAATAGAGAATGTTGCATAGAGGGATGAAAAGAGACAGACAGAGAATGAAAGACAGATGCATCGTCCCGAATCTGGAAACCCAGGTCATCACCTGACCAGAAATGAGCTGATCAATAGTTGTGCTCCAGTGGCTATAGAAACAATAAACTACAGAGAAATTATGGGTTTGAAACATCAGTATGCAGTAATAACTAAATATTACTAGTTCTAACCTGGCTTTCAACTGAAGCTAAGCAGGGTCTAGATATGGAAACAGAATCTGGCTATTACCTGGTTGGGAGACCTCCGGGGGGAAAACTAAGGTTGGTGCTGGAAGTGGTATTAGTGAGGCCAGCAGGGGGTGCTCACCCTGTGGTCTGTGTGAGGCCTAATGCCCCAGTATAATGATGGGGACACGATACCGTTAAAAACAGCACCGTCTTTCGGATGAGACCTTAAACCGAGGTCCTGACTCTCTGTGGTCATAAAAAAATCCCATGACACTTCTAGTAAAGGAGTAGGGGTATAAAATTCGGGGTGGTGAAATCTGCCCATTGGCCCATATCTATTATGGCCCCTTAATAATCTCCAACCCTGAATAGCTGGTGTGTGGTGGGCATTGTGGCGTATTATGGCTGCCGTAGCATCACATCATCCAGGTAGACGTGACACACTGATGGAGGTTGAGGAGATTTCCCCAATTCAAAGTAAAAGCACTCTGAGTGTCTACAAAACCGCTGGGGGCTGGCTCATCCTGGAAGAGACCACTCCTATCCGGATATAAATGTTTCATCAAGGTGATTGGTCGGAATGTGTTTCTAATGATTTGTGACCTTTCGCTTTATTAAAGTGGACTCAAATCCTGCCGGCAAAATAACCAAAATAACTGCCTCCCACGGTATAACAGAGTCACCTTTCACTGTAGGGGTCAAGCATTCAGGTCTGTATCATTCCCTTGGTACATGCCACACATGCACTAGCCCACTTGTCGAGAAGATGGTGAAGGATGTCATCTGACCAGATCACTTTTTTTCCCCACATCTCTGTATAGTTTTAGCACTATTGAGCTCTCAAATGGGGTCTCATGCACTGCAATATTACAATAATAGCATTCTCGGTGTAGAAAGTTACATTGTCAGTCACCTGAAGGACAGTTTCTCTTCGTTTTTCCTTATATTTCTGATTTCCCCATAGATCTAAACTCGCATGCAACTTTAGTCACTGTTCCTATTGACACTGTCACGGGTTTTTGTGACTGAAGCTCCTGCATCCAGCCAAAATAATGAAACCGCTTGCCATCCTGATCCAAAATCTTGGTCAAGTGGGCCTACTAAGCTTTTTTTATACACACCACATAGCATGGTAGGATGGAAATTGCTTATCATACAGTATTTACAGCAGTAAATACAGCTCAAGCCGTCACGAAAGGAGGGGGTACTCAAGTTTGACCTTACGACTTCACAAGCAAACACGACAACCCATATCACCAGTAAACATATGTTTGTGACTCTATCTTGACTGTGTTTTGCTCGGTTTTCTCCTTGCTTCCACGTCACTGAATGTTTTGTATAGCTCGAAATAAGGGGCTACAGCGCTCAAGTCTCTGAATCTGAAATGACCATCTGTCATCTGTGTGGTTTCTGTAGACCATAAATTTATGGTCCCAATGACAATGTGGCTAGTCACCAATTTTTTACATAAAGATTATGGCTCCATTTCCAGATAGAAGATTTTACAATTTGTATGAACTGACATTCGTGATTGATCACTGGTGTCAAAAAGACATTCCATATCTACATCAACGTCCCATTGCATTGTTTCTTATTTCTTTTTTTTTTCTTTTTTTGTATCAGTAGTGCACAAGCACAAGCCCTTCAATCTTTCTCCCATATTTGTGGTAAGTGAAATAAAAACACGTAGAAACACATACACACACACACACACATTTGATTTTTGGTTGAACCATTTCCTTAAATATATAATCTTGCAGTTGATAGACGAGCCCATTCAACTGATTTGTCATGTTGAACATGAGTTCAAAGACGAGAGGCTGGGATTAACATTGCTCTTGATGAATACTGTGTACCAGCTGGAAGGAAGCCACAATCCAAAAAGGCATGTCTTCCCTCCTCTCCCTCCGTATTTTCATTCCCACTTCTGCCTTGCAAAGCAGTATAATTCAGCCCTGATGATTAGTCTTTGAATTTGTGGGGTGTGTGTTGTGTGATGTGGTTTGGGCAGTGTCTTTAAGGGGGTCCGGATGGTTGAACTTGGGTCAAACACCCCCCTACTTTCACGCCATCATGTGGTTTAAAGACAGATCTTCCTTCCACATCTAATCTCCACTTTCTGTCTTTACCCCGACTGGTACTATGGTGATTCTTTATATGACAGTATTCTATGACTATGATGGTATATCTAGGTCAGGAAATGTAAAATCATTACATTATTAACACTATGTTCTAACAATATAGCTGATTACATCATAGAAACACTACGAGTGGCGTGTATTGTTTTGGACTTGGTTTGATAATTATTACATTTGTAAAAACTCAACTGTTGCTTGGTCATTTTGGAACATGGACACAAAGCATAAGATAGCTAATTATGGTAGCTTTTTTTTTTAATGAGCTAGCATGTGAGCACTTATTTTCATAATTAGCATCTTAGTATTAGCTAGATTTTCTGTGGTGACTTTACGACCGACTGGAAAGGAAAGAATATTGGGGGTATTTTTTATCTCTGGTGAGACTATAACAGAGGTGACATTAAGCCCAAAGTACCAATCAAAATTATATACAGTATCTGTTTACTCAACTATACTCCAGCCTCAAAAACTGACTCCTTTAGCTTCTTTGTGCCGAAGTTAAACTGCATCTATCCATCCACCAATCCATCTTCTACCGCTTATTCCTTCTTCAGGGTAAACTGCATCTAGTTAAACAATTTTACTGTTTTACATATACACACTCTTTGAAAACACACACACACACACACACACACAAACAAACACAGTTGAAGCTCTTCTGTCATCCCTACACACTTTTCTAGCACTTGCACTGTTGTTTACATGGCAGTGAAAATAGGACAAATCTCTCAGGGATATCAGCATTGCCCTGAAATGTGGTAGTAAACGATTAAGAAGATTCCTCATGAATAAAATTACACTTAGCATTGATGGCAAACTCCAATATGTCCAGCTGTACTGAAGATCAGTAACACTGTGTCAGCGTATATATGCAGAGCTATCAGAAACTCGGGCTCCTGGATTGTGAAGACCATAAGAAAAAAAATCTTAGTGTTATTTGCTTATAATCCTGGTGAACATGATCCCGCATGTATGCAGCATAAGTGCGTCGCATCGCTTGACACGAGCTACAATGTTTCATAGAAGTGACATTCACTGGAGTGCTACACTAATTGAACTAATGCAATATATTGTGTAACCATAAGCATGTCCAAATGCACCGAGAAAAAAAAATTACACTGGGTTATAGAATTATTGTACCATTCCGATTATAATCACACAACACGCACACTCTCTCCACCTAACCGAAAGCCTCCACGTGTCCCAGAGGCAGATAACCTGTCTGTCTCTCTGTTACAAAAATATGCATTAACACCTCGCCAGTTGAACTTACCCCGACGACACGAGCACGCTTGCTAACACAATCCACATCGTGTTATAGCTGCTCTGAGCCTCACTCTCCAAACCGAATTGAAATAAATGAAATAAAGCTCATAGACGGATACAAAAGGCCAACTCGGGTTATTGATAAGAGCTCTCACGCTCTCCATAAAACACACACACATAACGTGCTAGGATTAGACAACAACGTCAATACATTAATGCACCTCTCGTTCATAATTGATGGGGGAAAAAATATATCCATACAATAAACAGTTCCAGGCCTTCAGTCAATACTGAATTCTGAAACAGTGGAAGGCGTTCAAGGCTACAATAGGCTGGTCGCATACAAAAACAAAGAATTTATTTATTATTATAATAATTTTTAAATCAACAATACCTTTTGTGTTAAGAGGATTAGTGTTGGGCAAATTCATCAATTTTGAAAAGTAATGAATTCAACATGATTGGTTTGAAACTTAGGGAGGTGCATGACAACAGGACAATTTGTTGTTTCGAAACTGAAAACAGCCCTCCATGCATGTGATAATTACAGCTAGGACAATTCATGCAGCAATATCTTGCCAATATGCGTACAATCTTCACATTCATATTCTTACTTTCCATTTTTAAATCGTCTCTTGCTTCCATGTTATACATCATTACATTTGACAGCAAAGGAAAAAAAATATTTCATACTCAAGTCTGTACTTTCTGCCCATGATTTTGTTTTTAGGCTTAAAGGCGGGGGTCTAGATGCTACTAAAACCCCCATCTCCAATGCTTCTACTCTAGAAAAAATCTGCACAACCTAAATGGAGAGACGAAAAAATATTTTGTCATAGGAACATAATCAACTTCAGGTTACATGAATGAATATGAAATTTATCTGCATATGAAAATTATCTGCAAAATGGTGCAGCAAAGGTGACTTCCTAATCTGATGTGTGACAATGTATGACATTTAAAATGAAGGGTGTCAGAGATTTCCCCTGAAAGCTGAGCGTTGCATGTGCTCACATTGACATGTCGCTGTTTATGTTACCACATGTGATTCTGATTTTGTCCTGTCTCCACCCCTATAATGTTATTGGTTGTTTCCCTCATGTCACGCTCATGCACACCTGTTCCCATTTCCCCCTTGATTAATCTGTAGACTTAAACAGATTAAGACCGTGTGTCTTCGTGCAGTATTGTTAGTGTTCTGCCGCCGAACTCTACAGAGCGTTTGGTTCAGTGTGTGTTTGCTTTGTTTCTTGATCTTGTTTTTGGTTTCTTGGTTTGGGTATTTGGATTGCCTCCGTTATCTCTGTTTGCACATTGCCCGACCCTTGTCCGTTTTGTGGATCACGTTTTTTGATCATGTTTTGGATTTGTCTGCCTGCCTCACATTAAAAAGCTTCAACTGCACTTGCATCCGTCTGTGCTTGTGTTTCATGACACAGAGCTAAAAACTGTACTCTAGCAGTAGCTATCTTAAAGCTGGAATCACTATCTTCCTAAGCACACTGTTCGACGTCACTTCTGCCACAAAACAGATTCAGGTCTGAGGCGTGGCTCAAAATCTGAAGTTGTGATTCGGATAAAAATATACTTTGCATTTTTATACCAGTGTCTTATTCTATTAAAAACCGTTTATGTACATATATGCACTGCTGAGTGAAAGGATGCGTATAATGTTTTTACTTCGTAGCTACACCAGCCTCATAGCTCCAGAGTAAACATAAATAAGCAGCAACAGACACAGCTTATAGAGGTCACAACAAAGGCAGTGATTTTTGTTTCTACTGGGAGCAGTTTCATTTTAGCTTCAAGTGACCATGCTTGGTTAGAAATCCAGCACAAACTGCATGAGATCAGTGCTGCCCCTGGGCTTTCACACTGGATGATCAGCCATTTCAGTAGAGCCGTGTTACTAAGAGTAGCTCGGCTGTTGCTGCAGGTATGAGTGAATCTGGATGCGAGACTGATCAGTGATTAACACAAAACATAATCCATCTGAGATGGAATAAGAGAAGGAAAAAAAAGCTAATGTTAAAATATTTTATACCACTGCGCTGTTAAATTTTGATACTGATTGGGCAGCAGGTGCTGTCATAGAAAATGAATCAATGAAAATGACTCATAGTAGTATCGACTGTAAGGCAAATAATAGGTTTAAATTAATGCACTTGTTCTTATACTTTATCTTTTAGATCTAATAATATCGTACATGAGTCATATAATGTTTTATTTATTTTTTTTATTGAAAAGTGAAATGTTCTCTATTTTGTGTAAGGAGACATTGATTTTATTTTGGAAGAATTCTCCAGTGGTAGAGCTTTGTAACAGTCAGAACTAAAGCAGTAACCATGTTTTCGAGCAAGGGCAAGTCTTCAGGACAGAGGGTCTTGAGTTTTCCTGTTATCATGACAAGTAGCAATGTTTGGTGCAATATTAATTTCAAGAGAGAAACAAAGAGAGGCTTGTGAAGGAATAACATAAGTGACATTTTTTGGAGACTTCCACAGCATCAAACACTACTATAAATGGATAAAAATGTATGATGCATCATTCCTTAATAAATAAAAATTCGTTAAAGTTGGCAAATTGTTAAGAAAAAAAAAGTTATAAGAACATAATCAACTCAGGGATTGTATATATTCCTCTGCACATCACAACACCCCATCATTTGATTCCCCCCTCCCCCCATAACAGCAGACCCCGTTGTTGTAATCCTATTACCACTCTTTTATCCTTAGCGTTGGCCATCTTAGTTGCTAGTCAGTCAACCGAATACAACTGTAGCCATAAACTACAATGTTATAGTGATGGTTCACCCTAAAATGAAAATTATGTCATCAGTTACTCACCACCCTCATGTCATTACAAACCGAAAAGACTTTCGTTCATCTTCAGAACACAAACAAAGACGTTTTTAATGAAACCTGGAGATTTCCGTCCCTCCGATTACATTCCAGTAACCAAAACTTTCAAGCTCCAAAAAGTTAATAAAGGCATCGTAAAAAGTAAGCCATGTGACTCCAGTGGTTTAATCACAATTTTATGAACCGATACGAATGCTTTGTGTGCACAAAAAACTAAAATGAAGTCTTTATTCACAAAATATCTTCACTTCCACATAGACCTCTGACGTGCATACATGAGAGAATCACAGAGCATGCGTCTTGTGTTGACGCGAAAGAGGACAAAAAATGTCTGCGAGAGCAGACCAAAAAAAAAAATACATGTCCTCCTCTATGTTGAAATCTGCAGACACCTTTGTTACAAAAATTGTTCTATGTGACTCAGTTTGTGTACAGAGTCCCTCTTCTGCGCTTCTGGGTCCCGTTGTATAACAAGAGCAGACATTTTTAGTGAAGAATTTTTCATTAAATTTGTCTTCATTTGTGTTACAAAGATGAAGTCTTATGGGTATGGAACAACATGAGGGTGAGTAATTGTTGACAGAATGAAATTTTTTGGGTGAACCATCCCTTTAAAACCATGTGGATTTAGGCAAAATGGTCTATTGGGTTCAAAAGTAAGGGTCCATCATGATTCAAATCCTATAAATTCCATTATGTGTTTGGTCATCACTTCATGTCATCAGGTTAAAAGGTGCATCGGTGCAAAACTGAGTGCAAGAATTTGAGTTCACAGCTAAATGAGAGATGAGAGGAGTCTTATAAATAAAGACAGAAATTTCAGTCATGACTGAATGTAACATAGATACAGATGTTGGAGTGCAGGAACGCTACGGCCCATAAATTGAATTTAATTGCTGGGAGGGGGAACCTGGACGTGAATCACAAGATCTGATACTGTTAGATCTCTTGCCAACTGTCCCCCTGTGTAAAACCTTTAATGGAGCTGCAGGCAAAAGCTAATGATGCATGTTAGCAGAGTTCATCACGCTCCCTTTATCTATGCACACATAGACTTTGGTGCGTTCAGTTACAGAGGTCAGAGCTAACCCACACAGAAGTGCAACCACACAGAGATGTGCGAAAGAGACTGGGGAGAGGAGGAAGGCAGAAACCTTGTTTGTATACAACTAAAAATTAATGGAAGCAAGGTATTATTAAGGTATTGTCATACAAACTTGTCTCAGTTTTGGGTGAAGTATCTTTGTAATGATTTCTCTTGAATTATTAATTCTTTCACTTGACATTACATTTAGAAAATAATGTTTAATTGTAAAATCTCTGAGATTACAACAGTTTATCTTACATTGAATGTGAAAAAATTTAAACATATTATTAGAGAACCCTGGTGTTGTTTTTGGAGCCTATTGACTGTTTCAGTTCATGAACACATATACCACATTTCCATTATCGCATGTTGTTGCCATATAGCAGCAATTTACCATTTAATAGAATACTCAAAATATTTACATTAAAAAAATATATGTTACTTTATCTCAGATAATGTTTCTATTTTTTCCTTTAAGTAGTTTTGCCTAAATATTGACAAATTTATCAAAAGCCCTCTGATGATAACCTTCACCATGCCATATGATTGCAAAAAAAGAAGTGCAAACCACACTTCCTGGTCATGTGAAATGGCATTTTTTTTTTTTTACATCACTGACTGCGTTTACATGGACAACAATAATCCACTCTTAATCTAATTAAGACCATACTTTGATTAAGAAACTACCA
>JAOUWY010000003.1:11093619-11114259 GCA_025728095.1 Prietella phreatophila
TTGAGACGCAGCCCACGGCTTCAAGCAGTCGTCTATTAGCACGTACAGCATGACAAATAATTAACTGCACTTAAAGCATTCGTAAATTTTTTTTTAAAAAAACAAACAAAACTGTATACGGCACCATAACGAAGACGAACTGTATGTTGATGCGTGAAATTTTGGAGTGACGTCGGATGGCGTGGCGCAGTGACGTAATGATGCGGGCTCTTAATCTAATTATGATCTATAACATGTAAAACATGACAGGAGTATTCTAAAAGCGACTCATGTAAACACCTTAATCACATTATTACCTTACTTAGAGTAAGGTCAATAATTAGATTATTGCTGTCCATGTAAATGTAGTCAATGTTAAAGCCTACTATTTCCAGTTGCATAAGAAAATAGCAGATTTGCATTGGAGATAAATTAATTGTTGTCATATGGCAACATTATGCAGTAAAGGGTTAAAATCATACAGCTTTGCTTACAGATTCTGAATCTAACTCTGTGTTAGACATTGTGACAATGGAAACACCTTTTCCTCTGCACATACTTCGATGCACATAATTCAAAATTTGAATTGCACATCAGAAGTGATTTGGATTCAAATATAGCTCAATTTTAACAGATATATTTTTAATACTGAAGTATTCTGGCATTTATGAAATTGTTCATGTAGAAATGGTACTGTGGGCCAGATTGTGCCTTTTGAGGTTAATCTTTAATGATTTGAACATGCAGTTGGCTAGAATATTCCTTTACATCTTAGCAGCACTGAATCAACACTGACGCTGGTATTGGAAATCTATCTGATAAAAAATTCTCTGAGACACTAAGCCTAGTGTAAGTTATCATGCTTATGAACAGACAACATGATGTGACAGAGGATGTTACATCTGGATGTATTAATTATGACAATCAAATCAAAGCAGATGGCAAACTGTGCTCTGTGAAAATCTCAAGAGGAAGTGCTGCAGCATCCTCCTACAATACAAGTAACCTGATAAAAGAATTTAAACCCAAATCTTAAACTCTTCAGTATTAGGAGTTCATGTCTAGCAACACAGAGCAGCAAACAAGACTGCAGCAAACACTAGCTAGATGAGAAAAATGCCAACAGACAAGCTTAGGTGAGTGAAAATGACTAGCCTTACCCAGTATGCTCTTCTTGACAATCATGGGCAGCAGCAGCTTTTGACGGAATGAAGACAAAAACAAATAATAAATACTCTACTCAAAGCTGTACAGGAGAGCTTTACCAAAGTGAAAGAAAAACCTAATCGATCAATCGATCCATCCATCATTCAATTTTGCATACTGCTTATCTTACACATGGTCATGGAGGAGCCTGGATCCTATCTCAGGGAACTCGGGCCACAAAGCAGGCGACACCCTGGGCAGGGTGACATCCCATAGCAGGGTAAAACTGCACACACATTCACACCCTACAGATACTTTGGAAATGACAATCAGCATTCAACGCATGCTTTTGGACTGGGGACGACACTGGAGTACCCAGAAGAACCCACCAAAGCACGTGAAGAACATGCAAGCTCCATGCACACAGGGCGGAGGTGGGATTCGAAGCCCCAACACTGAAGGTGCGAGGAAAGCTAATGCACTTTTAAAATGAACTAGCTAACTTTATGTGTGTTTAAATGCATGTGTATGCGTTTCATTGACCCTATTTAAAAACATAAACAGAGCCAAATCAAATATTCCATGATGTCACTGATTGATTAATTACTAAATAGGTTACTCCAAAAAACATGGTATCAACGTATCCCTAATTCTTAGCTACATTAGTCTCATAGTTCTCATACAAAAAGTAAAGAAGCAAACATTGCATACTAGTCTTGGCTGATTGACTGGGGTAAGGGTAAAATTAAAACAACTAAAACAACAACAAAATCTGTATTAAAAAGACTTGGTCAAGTGGATAGCAAGCAAAACAAAAAAAAGTTGTGTCTCACAGCATACTGCATGATATAATAAAGCACAACTGCTGAGCCCACATCAGACTGCACACATTTATAATCATAGGGAAGTGCAGCAGAGCAAGCTGATTTGGGATCAGTTGGTAATGAGCGTCAGGGAGAACATTTTTTCCCCAGTACAATTTCCAGATTATTTTTCTGCTTGTGTCAGTGCCACGACAAGGATATTGCTAAAAAGGCCTTAATGGTTATACCACCTGACTGCCTAGAGATTCCCCATGTAGCCCTAAAGCGCATACAGAGACTGAAAGATTGCACACAGCACATTAGAGACTTTGTGGCTAGACCTTGGGGCATTGTGGAATTGCTGTATTACCCAGAACGTTGCCTGCGGGAACCTCATCGAGTTCCTCCAGCTCTCGTCCCATCAGCAAATACAACCGATCCAGAGTGCAGCAGGCCATGTGGGGTATGGTGGGCATGGAGTCAGGGACTGAACACTCATCAGTCAGCTGAGAGAGAGAGAGAGAGAGAGAGAGAGAGAGAGAGAGAGAGAGAGAGAGAGAGTGAGACAGAGAATTACAGATGATGGTGAATGAGAGTCAAAGTACAATGGGCTAAAGGTGGTAAATTTTTTTAGACTAGTAGAAACACTTTTTTAAAGCCAATTTTCATTACAGTTTCCTAATACATGCTCATGTAATATCAATGAGCAGTTAAATGTGCTTGGAGGAGAGCACTAACTCCATACATTCACACTGGAGCAAAGTGAAACACTGTCTTTTCTCAAGAATTGAGGCTGCTTTCAGGGCATGACACTAAAATGCAAGAACATTTAACTGTTCAGAGTAAAGATCTAAAGTGTAAGATAGTTCTTTGAAACAGGCTTGCTGAAGAATATTCAATGTACTTCGGTACACACCGCTTTCACACTCACAATCCTGTGTACTTTCGCCTTTTTCACCTGACTGAAGGCGTGGGGCATTTCAGGCAAAACGATCATTTTATTTTCTCAAGGCATTATTCAAATTAATCTGCCTCCCACATATGAAAAATTACTTTTATGGCACACATACCTTTATCAGTGTATATCAATATCATTGCTAGGCAGTATGAAGTACAGAGAGTAATGGTAAATGCTATGCAGTGTTTTTATTTTTTAACCTTAACAGCTTTACAAAGCACTTTACACTGTCTTATTCAACAACACACACCAATGGTAGCAGAGCAAGGCGCTAGCTTGCCATCAGGAGCAACTTGTGGTTCAGTGTCTTGTCCGAGGACATTTCGGCATGTAGAGTCATGTGGGCTGGGAATCGAACCGCCAACCCTACAATTAGTGGACACCCCACTCTACCGCCTGAACCACAGTCGCCCAACACTTTAGAGCAACACATTAGAGTCGGTACAGCCAGTGTGAGCAATCTCATTCCACAGTTAAGCTTCATTTTCTTTGACAACATCATGATGACGTTGTGCGTTAACTTACAGCATGTTTAACTAGGCAAGTTAACTATCTCTTTATACTAAAATACACTAAGAGTTAGTCGGCTGCATACAGATGACGAGCGACAAAATCAGTTTGTCCTAAGTAAGCTGCCATTTTCCTACAGACAGAGAGAGCAAATAGTCTTGCTTTAGCTTTGATACCTTATGAGAGTAACTAATGCTGAATCAAACTCGAATTTCGCTGCTTACCTTTTAAAGATCAACCGCTGGCACAGACTACAACAATGGATATAAAAAAGTCTACACACCTCTTAAAATGGCAGGTTTTTTTGATGTAAAATAATGTCACTATGATAAATCACATCAAGTCTTTCCCCACCTTTAATGTACAATTCAACAGTATACAAATAAAGTGAAAAACAATCAGAAACGTTTATAGGGGAAAAGGAAAAAGAGTACAATGTCCTAGTTGCATAAGTGTGCACTTTTTTAAAGAACCTTTTGATTTTATTACCCCAATTTGTCTTTAGGTAAGAGACTATCAGCATGGCACAACTCGACAATATTTTCTCATACTCTCGCAAAAATATTCTAGATCTGTCGAACTGAGAGGGCATTTCTTGTGCACAGCCCGTTCGAGGTCTCCTCACACATTTATAGCTGGATTATTCTTTTGGTAAAGCCATTCCTTTGCTGATTTGGATCTATGCATTGGGTCACTTTCATACTGAAAAGTAAAATTCCTTACGAGCAGACGCCTGACACACCTCATGATTCCATCCACCTTGATAAAAGCCCCAGTTCTGGCTGAAGAGAAGCATGATGCTGCAACAACCATGCTGCACCATGGGAATGGTGTGCTTTTATTTTTTGCCGCAAACAGACCTTTTGGAATTATGGAATAATTATACTTTTTGCAATAGGTCTTATCAGACCATAGCAAATGCAGAGAGTAATCAGTGCTTGTCAGATATTCCTGCAGCTCCTTTTAATGTTGCCGTAGGTCTCCTGGCAGCCTCCCTGGTAGGTTTTTGACTTTTGCATGTTTCTTATTTTTCCCTAAAATGTTTGACTGTTTTTCAGTCATATTTTATTTTATATATGCTGCAATTTCACAATGAGGGTGGGGAAAGTTCTGACATGATTTATCTTAGTTTAATGTTTTCATCACAAAAACAGGACTTTTTATATCCACTGTATGTCAGATGGGACAAAATGAATAGATTAGGAAAATTCCATAAATAAATAAATAAATACATACATACATAAATACAAAACTTTTCTAAAACTATGATTTTTTTATGACTTCTCAAAAATCAAATATTCAAAAACATGCACTCATCCCTACTTGCTCCACGAGCTCCCCACCCACTGATTGCTGTGGAAATTTTTAAATTCACAATTTTCAAATCATATAATGAAACCTTAGACAGTTGTGCACTCGGGAGCCCAGGAAATTGATCCTGATGCTGAATAAAACTTGCCGACAAGGGCATTCAGGATTATTCATGTAATGATTAACGTTCAAGTGTAAATCCTGAATTTACATCTACCAACATGGTTAATGAGCTTCAAATAATTATTTAAATCCCTATGTGTGAGAAAACTAAAACATGCTGTACCATTTTAGCAACGAGTCCCAGAAAGGGAACAACACTATCAGAGGCAGTTTCATTTTAGCCTCAAGAAAACTTTCCTGTTTAGAAATCCACCACACGCTGCATCTCCAGGTTGCCTCAGATCTGGGCTGCCCCTGAGAGTTCACACTGGATTCACTCAGAATACAAAATACAAAATGCAAAATCAGGTTGATTCAGTGAGCCATTTTATAAAGTGATGGTTCAGTGCAGGAGGATGATCAGAGATCCGCACAAAACACAATCCTCTAGTGACTGAATATAAGGAAATGTGCTGATGGTGCAACACTAGCATTAATAAATATTAATGAATGAAAGCCAGTGTGCAGATGTTAACCTGAATCCACATTAGCTTTCAGTTTTCAAAAAATTTTTAAATGTTACAAACATTACAATGCACATTTGGTCAAAGGACAAATGTCCTCTTAGGTTTGAACATAAGGGTCCCTCAGCATTACAGTACTTGTGAATTCCATTATGCGTTTGATCATAATGTCATGCCATCAGGCTGAAAGGTGCATCGGTGGTAACTAAACACTCTGACCACTTTTTCTCCCTAGTGGGCATCCAATTTCCATCTTCTTCCTTCGGTCAGTGCGGCCACATGAACAATGCTAAAAAGGTCTTAATGGTTAGCACTAGCTAACTCCCTGAGGACTCCATAAAGACAGCACAGTTTGTCTAATGGCTTTTTTTAAAGTACTGAGAGACTGAAAGATTGCATGCAGGACATTAGAGATATTGTGGCTGGACATTGTGACTACACTGAGCTTGACATGATGAGAGAATCCCTGCGTTAATGCATCCCCTTAAAATGTTAATGTTGATCATTATGAATGAAAGACACAATTAGCATTATGACTACGTGACTGGACTAAGTGATCACCATTACCTTTTGTTAATATTACACATTAGCATGAATAATTAAAGGGGAAGTTCTCACCGTCTGCAGGGTGATGGCAGGGTCGTACTTGGGTCCGAGCACAAACACTCTCTGACCCCTGCGAACTACTCCACTATAGACACGTGCAAAGGCTACAAAATACTCCTTGTCCTGCTCTTCTGACGTGGACGTCACTGTCAGGGCCTCCGTCTGTACGCACAACCCGTCAGTATCTGCAATCACATACACCATCACAAAGACAGAGTAAGGAAAAGAGAAGTGAGAATCCATATAGATTAAAACATGTATGCACTCACAATCACCTAAAATATTAAGTATTCAAATGCATTGATTGCTGGTCACCAAACTGAGCAAGAGGGTAAAAAACATGTATTGTCCATTAGTAACTACAGTTACTTTTGGTCAAACCACTCTGTTACTTGTTGCACAGACACTAATGTTGTCTATTATGCTTCATGTCCATGCAGAGCACAACACAGACACTCTGACTGTCCAAGATGACAGGGAGGAATTTGTGTGTGACTTGTGCAGTGAGCATAATGGAATAGTTTGGCTAGACTGCAATATCAACAGACCTCAATCCCATAGAACGTCTGTGGGAATATTTGGAACAGCAGGGATTATTTTCTTTCCATGCCTCCTGGTGGGCATCATGGTGGCGACAGGCTGAAAAGGCCAGCCCAGACTTCTTTATCGCCAGCCACAGATTGCAGCTCCTCCTAGGGGATCCCTAGACATTCCCAAGCCAACTGTTAGAACTAATCTCTCCAGCGGATCACCAAAGTAGGCCCTACAAACTGAATAATTGAACTGTGCATACAGTTAGTGGGCTAAAATTGACGAGATGTGTTTCAAGCCACTAGAGGAACCCTAGTGGATAAGATTGGTGCTGTTTTAAGGAAATGGTAAGAGTAACAACATATTGAGCAAAAAAAGGTAATATCCCATTTACTTGTTGGTAACCTTGACCTAGACAAACAGTTAGGTCAAATCTAGAGGTATAACATCATGGGGTTGTGGAACCTACAGTCAAGTCCAGAAATATTAGGACACTGATTAGCTGTCTCCCACAATATATCGGAGATAAAATTATATAACGAAGATTAGCTCAAGTGCAGACTTGACTGGGTGAACAGTGTAGGAATTACAGCCTTTTTTATGCGGCCGTCCCTTTTTTAAGGGACCAATTGGTAATTGGTAAATAGTAAAGTAACAATCATAAATTAAATTGTCATTTTTAATACTTGGTTGCAAATCCTTTCTGGAATCCATAGACATCACAAGACGCTGGGTTTCTTCCCTGCTGATGTTTTGCCAGTTCTTTACTACATCAGTCTTCAGTTCCTGCTAGTTCTTAGGGGGTTTTGCCTTTAAAATTGTAGTGCATTTGTAATTATTACAAATTGTAGTGCAAGTATAATGTATGCTCAATTGGATTCAGGTCTAGTGATTGACTTGGGTGTGGCAGAACATTCCACTTCTATGCCGTAAGCCTTGGGTTGCTTTCAAAGTATGCTTTCATTGTCCATCTGCAGGGTGAAGCACCATCCAACAAGATGTGAAGCATTTGGCTTAATCTGAACAGAAGTCTTCTCTTGATTGTCGAATTATTGTCGATGGTGCTCTTGATCTGGCTGACTGTTCTGAAGGGGTTTTTCTTCCCTGGAGTAAGAATTTCTCTTAATCTATCCCAGTTGTTTTCCATGGTCTTCCAGGCCTTTTGGTGTTCCTGAGCTCATCTGAGCATTCTTTATTTTTAAGAATGTACCAAATAGTTGATTTGGTCACATCTGATGTTTTTGCCATCTCTCTGATGGGTTTGGTTTCATGTTTCAGCCTAATAATGGCCTGTTTCACTCACAGTGACAGGGCTTTATACTTAGAGCTAACAGAAACAGAGTTACAGTCAAATGTAATTTGATGGACATAAAAGCAAGAGACAATTAAAAAAATTAAAGAAAAAAAAACACAAATATGATGGTCAGTGGTCAGACTCGCATGAGACTGAGGAACGCCCCTCAGTTATCATGCAAATCTCTGTATAATGCTCAAGTCTGGAGTGCACAATTTCAGTATTAACTTGACTCTGAATACGACCAAATGTTTGGAAAATGGTAGCTCAGTGGTTAAGATGTTGGTCTTCTGATCAGAAGGTTGAAAGTTCAAATCAAAGCACTACCAAGCTGCCATTGTTGGGCCCTTGAGCAAGGCCCTTAACCCATAAACTGCTCAGTTGTATAAATGAGATAATTGCAAGGCGCTCTGCATAAGGGCGTGTGCCAAATGCTGTAAGGTAATGTACATTACAGGTAATATCAATTTTAAGAAACATACATTTTCGTTTATATACAGTATTTACTTACAAAACTAATACCCAATTAAGAACATATGTGAAAAGTAAACAAGGCATGCATTTAGTCCAATCCCTTTCTCTACACTGAATTTAAATACCTGAACATTGTAAAAATTTGAACAGTAGCTGAAGAGTGTGATTCATCAAACAACCCTCAAGCATGCGCACACACACACACACACACACACACGCACACACACGCACACACACACACAAAACAGAACTTCCTGCTTGCCTGGCTTGGTGGTGTTGGAGGCCTCTGGGTTATCAGAGCCCTGACTGGCTGCTTGTCTCTCTGCATGTCTCTGTCTGGCCAGCTGTCTACGCTGACCGATCTCCTCCTGAGTCAGGGGCCTGCAGGGAAAAAGCACATTACCCATAATGCACCAGGTTTATCCACAGAAGACTTTAGACAACACCAAGACTATCTCAGTGTAGAGCATGAACAAGTCAGAATACAGAAGACAGTGACAGTTTAAGATTTAATCAGGTTTAATCCAGCTTCGGCTTACTTAATTTAGTACTGTATCATAAGCCTCCATCTCTCATTCACGGAGTAATATAGTACCTCAAGTTCTAAAAAGAGAGACTCTGATGATGTGGAAAAAGCTGCATAACCGAATCCAAATCTAATTTTTCTTATTGTGAGGGAATGAGTGACAAATATTCATGGCCGTATGACATTAGGCAGAAATTGTGCGTCGATAATCGAACTGAACGGCATGGGAGCGTATCTCCGTGGAAGCATAACGATGTAAAATAATACAGTAATGAGAGTGGATCGCAAAAACAGCTGTACATGCTTTTTCAAAGCAAACCATTTTCACAAACTCTCATGTGTGGGAAGACAGATTGCTGGGGAATTAATTGGAGGCTTTTTGCTACAGGCTTCTTCATTTTAGGTTTAAAGGAAACCGATTAGGCAAAGCAGCCTCGACTGTCTTGAGCCTCCTCTTATACAGGAAAAGGCAGCAGAGGTAGACCTAAGCATTCTTAATTCTGATTGATCAGAGGGATTCGTTTTCTATATAAGCAAGCCCTGTTGTGTTTTAGCCCTTGTAGAAATGGTCATCACCACATGCTTGGGAGGTTAATCACACCATGAATAGCACAAACTTTAACATACTTCTAACACACACACAGTCTCACTTTCCTTTGAACACCATTATTCTAAACTAAAGCACTTCTCTCGTCCGTCCCTTCACTGGAGAAAACAGTACTACCTTTAATAAGCAGCTCTCAATTCCTGACTGTGTATATTTAAGTCCCCATTTATATGTGAAAAATGGTTCTGTCTGGGGAGATGACAGACCAATTTCGACTCTATATAGTAAACAAATAACAAAGACTGCTCTCCTGCCTCGCACTGTATCAGAGATAGTAAAGTACCCTGTCTAAACACAGCTATAGTTGCTTCAAATTCACAAGCTGCAAGTGGAGAGTGTCCAGTGCATGGATGAAAGCCAGATTGTTTTTAGCGTTTTACCCCCACAATAGTGGAATGAATTGCCCAAGTTTCAGAACACTCTCAACATTACACACACAGCGCGGATGAGCATAAATATGTGAAGTTGCAATGTTTTGCACAGTAATGATGCTATAATGATGTTCATAAAAGGTTGACAATGTCATTATGATTGCCCTGTATTTAACAGTCAAACGTTCACAACGCTTAGTTTGCTTCATTCGTGTTTTTTTTTTATTATTATTTTTTATTTTATTGCCTACCAGCTGTTATGTTGAGAAACATGATTAACCAATCAGGATTGTACTTTTCTCCCATTTCTGCTTGAAACCTCCTTGCCTGCTAGCTATACTCTGAGTTCAGGGATGTCATGTCGACAAGTCACAAAAATACGGAAAGGTCTAATGCAGGAGGAGGGGGGAAAAAGAAAGAAAGGTAGAGCTGGGTTTATAACGCACAATGTCATTTCGCCATGTTCAGACAGACTTCGCCAGATGGACATACAGACAGATATCCAGCTACAGACAGACAGAAAAATACACAGGGTGATACATAGTTGAATAAACAGAAAATAGATAAGTATATGAATAGACAGGCTGGCAGATGGAAAAAGACAGACTCATACGAACACCACACTGCTGAGGAAAATGAAAAAAGTGTCAAGTTTAACATGCTCATTACAGCACTCATATCCACCGCCAAGCTATTTTTATTTAAATAATCTTTTTATATGGAACCAAACCTCAGACACTTCATCACTCAAAACTGCTGTTGTTAGGACAAAAAATAAATAAATCAATCAAAACAACTTTTCACACCACAATGTCTGTCACCCAGCATGATGTGTGTTTATAATTTCGGCCTGTTTTATCACTGGCTCTGACTCACTCTCTTTCCTGCACCAGACACCTCTAATCATGTCACACTCCTGTTTGTCTTGTTCATTCCTTTCTATCTTATTCATTTATTTAATTTATGTATGTATGTATGTATGTATGTATGTATGTACTGTATGTATGTATGTCTGTATCTATTTATTTATTATTATTATTATTATTATTATTTTACAAGGCATGGTTAAACTGTTTCGTTTTCAGTGTCCAGGTAATAATTGATCATGTATTCACCATAATAAGCTTTCTTAAAAAAAATAAAAATAAATAAATATAGGCATGGCCACTGTGTTCACGGAGTAAGGGCTCTTCAGTTTTACAGCAAGAGCTCATAAAAGCACAAGCAACTTTAGTTTCTAACGCTTCTCAAAAAAAGCAGGTCAAAAATATCTCATGTTTCTTCTTCGTCCACATGTTTCTGTACACTTAACATACAGATGCTGTAAACATGTCATTTATATATTTTCTGTTGGATGTGGGTTGATGATTTAACACAAACATTGTGTAAAACTCTTTTTTCAGCTAAAGCATGACCAGAGAGTGGCAAGAAGCCGCTAGGTGTCAGAATAATTTAAATATTAAATTACAAGTTAGGGTATTTTCACTTAGAATGTAATAAAGCAGAAAAGAGTTTTATCCAAATAGAAAATAATAGCTTATCATTTATTTCTTATAGAAAGAAGTCATCTTTGGTCCTGGCACCACAAACTCAACTTTTACACAATTACAAAATATTATACTGCGTTGTTATATAAGAAAGTTGACAAAAAGAAGCAGTAACGGTGAGTAGTCGTGAAACGTGAATGGTCCTGAATGGTCATGTAAATATCTCTACGAAGAGGGTTTAAAACAAACAATAATGAAGTGAGAGGGTGGGACAAATAGTGGTGATCAGTGATTGGTCATTTGGAGCCAGAGGTGAGCAGGGATTGGTCATTTGAAAACAGTGGTGATCAGTAATTGATCAGTGGGAAAGAATGGTGAGCAAGGATTGGTCAGTGGGAAAGAGGAATGATCAGGGATTGGTCAGTTGGAAACTGGGGTGATCAGGGATTGGTCAGAGGGAAACTGGGGTGATCAGAGACCGGTCATTTTGAAACAGTGGCGATCAGTAATTGATCATTGGGAAAGAGTGGTGAGCAGGGATAGGTCAGTGAGAAACAGTGGTGTTCAGGGACTGGTCACTGTGAAACAGTGGTGATCAGTGATTGGTTATAGGGAAACAGTGCTGATAGGTAAGTAGCACAACAGAGTCAGGCTGTACACTGATGATGAGTGGATGAAACTGCTCTCTCAAATCAAGAATCCAGATGGGGATGGGCTGTAAAAGTGGACGACTATATGGGGGTTCCACTCCTTTCAGCCAAGAATAGGAATCTGAAGCTACAGTGGGTACAGGTTCATAGAAATGGACAACTGAAGACTGTAAAAACATGACTTGGTCTAATCAAATGCTCAGCGAGTACAGATCTAACCCAGTCAGCAATGCAATCATCACTGCCTGTTTGGCAGGCTGGACTAATGAAATGATAATGAAAACCATATCCCAATGTATTGGAATACAGCAAATAAGCATCAACTTTCCTATGAATAGAAGGTGCAGCTGCTGGATACCAGTGTACGGGCTCCACAAGCCCACGAGCTCACCAGCATGGACCAGGATCTGGCGAGCAAAAGGCTCCACTCGAGGTAGGACATGAAATGACGGGGGATGGGTGGATGGACGGAGGGGGTAAAGAACGACAAGGTCTAAAGAACAGAGAGAACCAGATGGAGGGGGTCGATGAAGAAGGGTCTAGCTGGGGATGAGAAGCTCTCAGTAGAGATTAAGCGCTTCACAGAGTCCTACAGCTGTGCAGAGAAAAGCAAAGGCACACTTTAAGGACACGTGCGTCATGTCATGAAAATGTGGAATTGTATGAGCAGTGGTCTGACTGTTCATATTTTCCCCTGCTGCTTTTCCCATCTGCATACGTGTCGTTCTGCTGAGCTGCTTCAGACTGCCTCACTGTCTCGTGTAGCTATTTCCTCCTTGCCTCTCGACTTCTTCCTGGCAGTCAGGTGTGGTGAAAAAATCTCACTTACGAAAGCTTCTCTCTTTCCGTCTTTACAGTGCTTGAGGGTTTCTGAAAAAACACAGTCCTGGACTCTCAAGCGGTCAGACTGCCTCTTGTTTCTGCACCACGGTTCACCAAATCCATTCGATAGGTACATTTGGGTTTCCTTTAAAAGTTACAAAGCCTGAGGTTAAGGTTTAAGGGCGGGATTTGCAAGTGTACCTCTGCTTATGAATTCATTCGGATTAAAACTTGTCGAAAGTTCTCAGGTTCCTGGGAAATGAGGTTTGTTGTCATGCCACCAGAAGGTAATGGTGGACGATAAAAAGAACCTTTCAGAACATTACATCGTTGCGGTATATCAGGAACATTTCAACTCTTGCTGCTGTTTCTCAGTTGATGTTTTGACACTGAGATTGTTTTAGATCCAAACCCCAAGTGATTAGATTAGCGTAATCACACGATAACATTTTGGATCACATGATTGTGTCCATCCAACACTTTCTCCAAGAATTCAGGTCAATGTTGATTTAACTGTTTGATTAAACGTTTAAACCTGTAAAACGTTCCGACGAACACCACGTTTTTCTTTTGTAGCATATGCACTTTTTTATTTTATGATGGAAAATTGTGTTAATATTACGCTGTTAATAATTTGTTTCTCGTGGAGTTGATATTTAAGGAGGTTTTTTGTGTGCAACTTTAGCCATCTTTGTCACAAAGTTCCCCGTTTAAGTATAAATTGTAATTTAAGGCGATACGAATGCAACAAACGTTCCACAAAAGATAAAAGTTCGAATCACGTAAAACGTCCGATCGTGTAAAAGTGTGAACGATTTACGCGATTCATTTTTACGCCATGGTTTAAACAAACCACAACAAAATGTGAGCTACTTCCTGGTTATTAGACATTAGACGTACTTCACGATTTTGGAGGGAACCTTGTATTGACGCTGATCTAGAAACCCAACTAACACTTTTAGCACTTAAAAACAAAACGTTTCCGGAACGTTCCAGTTATAGAAAAGAATGTTTCTATATTGTTCAGCAGAATGTTCTAGAATGTTCAGCAGCTCAAGTTTCTAGAACATTTTTTTACACAATGCTTTGGAAAATAGAATTGCAGCAACATTTCCATCTAAATGTCCGATAAGTATTCGACAAGCTTAGCTTAGCTTAGCTGTAACGTTCCAAAAAACAACGTTCTTGCGACGTTTTCGAAACGTCTTCGGTAATAAAGGTTTGCTTTACAATGTGATACAATGTTACAAAGCTGAACATTACAACAACAATGAAAATGTGTCATTTGTAGAAATGTTTCAAAAGGTTAAAAAAAACGTTTCCGGAACACACAGAGAAGACGGCCGCTTGCGACCGGTTGTTAATAGGAACTATTAGCTAACTTTAAATTGTTAGCTAGATTATTATTCGTAGGAATGCTAGCATTAAGTTTCCATACAACAACGGGTAAGGTTGTATGAACAACATTTTAGTTACGCAAGTCCTAATTATTTAAAAAAAAAAAAAAAGTTACTAGCCGAACTTTCGTGGAACGTGTCGAATGCTAATAACGTGTTCATTTTCAAACCGAATCGGGCCACAATAACACGGTAGAATATTACTGATACATGACTAAATGATCGTAAACGTACGGTCCAAAGCAACTGGACGTTTGGTGAATAAATTGTGACACAAAATAAGAAAAGTTGGTATTGTTTTTCACGTTTAATCATATCCAGATTGCCATTATCATTGTGTGTCTTACACCTGCCGCAGCTCATATTCGAGTGGTTGGTGTTGAAGATCCTATAGGAGCTTTATTAATCCACATCAACTGGCCTTTTGTCTGATGTGTGCTTGGCTTTTATCTCAGGCCTTCACCATTTACATTTAGATTTATTCATCTGGCAGGCGCTTTCATCCACGTGGAAGAAATGAAGCCCAATCCAAGCCACAGAGCTGAGTGAGCAGTTTGGGGGGAACTGTTTCAGCTTTGCGGGAAAAACAGCAGCGTTCTGGCAACCCTGGGATTGAAACCATTCTGGTTATTTTATTTGATTAGATTTTTTTAGCTAGTTAAATGTTTTAATTCAATTAAAGTTCATTTTAAACTAGCTGTATATTTTTTTGTCCATTTTGTAAGAGTAGCCATGGTAATAACTGTTAACTAACTACTACTGTTAGCAAATTATTTGATTTGATTTGATATAACTGCCCCCAAAATAATCCTGATATAAACAGGGATTACTGAAAACAGTTTCTGTTCTTGCTCATGATATAAATTGCGCAAACTAGCCCGAGATAATGCTACTGCTAACCTGACTAGCTAAGTTATTTGCCTAATGTTAGCCATACTGGTAATTTAGCATTAGCAGTCAATGTTGCAGCGCTCGTACTAAAGCTGTTAAAGGTTATATATTTGAAACGTAATAACGTAAATGATTTACTATTCATTTAATTCATTATTTAAAAAAAATGATCATTAGTCCTACAGAAAAAGAAACATTAGCATGTAAAAAACAAAAACCTAGCATAAATCAAAGACCAGCATCGTGATTATATCATAAACTGTCATTTTTCAGAATCTACTTGTTTGAAATTTATTTACCAACAATTTATGTAAGTGCACAACAACAACAACAACAACAAATGCTATAATGAAAGACTTCACTGTAGAGACATTACCATGTGGGTGGCTTTGATAAAAAGGGTGCCAAAAGATTTGAAACATCAGATGTTTAATGCAAAGCGGGTCTTACGTTAAGGTAATTGTTTAGTAAATGATGTGGTGGTAGACTGAAAATGATAAATGGTCATGATATAAGACCAGAATGGAACGGAAAGGAGTGGGAAGAGTGCTTTTTTATGTTGCTGAGGAGAAAAAAAGAAAAACAAAGGAGAGGGAAAAAAACCAACATTTTTTTATAGTTTCTCTCTGGTTTCCTTGACAACTGGACTTCATTGCCTTCGTTTAGGTTCGGATTAAAGCTCTGAACGCTGTAACTCTACACAGCAGAAAGCAGAGAGTAAATATCACGGACTAAGGGTCAGGCAGCCTCTAAAAACCATTTATATAAAAGCTGTTTAAAAAAGAAAGATACGCAGAACCGTCTACATGACATCGCTTTAAGGCAATAACGAGGTCCACGTGTAGTTTTTGTTTCTGTTACGGTTATTTTCTTTCTGCGGAAGATATATAAATGATAGAACGTCCATGCAGTACATCACTGTCCACTCACTCCTATTGGTAGCTACCGAATGACCTCGCTTCTTGTTATGTTGAAGGCATTTTGGGTCTGATGTCCCCTCAGCAACACACAGGGGCACAGTTAGTGGTTACTACGTTCACCTCAGACCTCCAGGGTCGGGGGTGCGATTCCCGCCGTGGCCCTGTGTTTCCTCCGGTTTCCTCCCCCAATCCAAACACTAGCGTGGTAGGCTGATCCGCAGTGTCTGTAGTGTATGAATGGGCGTGTGAATGTGTATGTGAGTGTGCCCTGCTATGTCCAGGCCCGATGCTCCCTGGGATAGGCCCCTAGGTTTCCCCGCAGCCTCGTAGGATAAGCGGTTTAGAAAATAGATGGATGGATGTCCCCTCAGCAAGTTCTGGTTATCTTAGCTAGCTAGCATATAAAACACTACATTTTCATTTGAGGTCCATTAAAGTGAATTTACTGTCGTCGTTAGCTAGTGATATTGTGAGCTGTTGTCTTGAGACGTATAATCCCATAATCCAATCCTAATTACGCTAAGTATGTTAAGGTTGTTAACGAATTTTAATTATCTAATCGATCGGATTCGAACGAGCCTATCGTTTTATGCCGTGTAAAATGATTTTGGTTTGGATTTCGGTTCATTTCTACAACGTGAAACACACGACGATGACCGCTTAGCATGTATCATGAAGTATTTCGTATGATTTTGAGAAGTTTGGAGAAAAAAAAAAAACCAAAACAACTATTGGCCCCTGGAGTTTTATTATTCATCGAGCCCCCAAACCTGAAGCTGTTCTTGAACAAAACTGTCAACAAAACCGCGTTTTAAAAAATCCATAATGATGCATTGGGGCCGGGAGAGACCGCAGGCCTGTTATTATGCCGTAATTGTTTCTGTCTTCGCTAATTACCCGTGTGCACTATGCTCTCCATGGTGGGATGACCACAGGCACGTCTCTTCTCCTGCCAGCGAGGCCATCAGAGCGGTCAAATCCCAATGCCAGTCCTGGATGCTGGAGTTCAGCCCAGTTTTTGCGGTTTGTTGTGTACCACTGACTGAACCTGAAATTGACTGTTGTGTTCTGGTTTTTGAGCAGCTAAGTCACTGAACTGTGTCAGACTTTGAACTTTCCTCATGCAAATGCATCAAAAATGGTGTGAAGGACCATCGCCGATTAATATTTAACCCCAATCATTTTCACAGCACGACGGAACGGCAATTATCTGGCGCCCCAAAGGAAACCTTTTCTAAAGATGTTATCATGTTATCGTGTCTGTAGCATGCAAACGAAGAGGACACACCTAAGTAAATGTACATGGTAGTTTTTGGAAAACAAGCAGCTGATGCAGTTAGCTTGAGTGCACACAGAACCATCGCTATTGCTATAGAAACGATAAAGTAGTCGAACCTTTTCAAGGAAGCTAACAACACTTTATGTAAAGAACCCTTTGGAGAACCTTTTCTTAAGTGCACATAATCCTGAATATTCTGGATCTAGCAAGACAATTTGGGAGAAGAACAACAGATCGTATTGTATAACAAATCCTAAAAATGTTTGACGGCTTTCCCCAAACCAGCGCGCGTTCTTCTAGCTGTCTGCTTTCTAAAAATAAACTCGAGAAACCGCACAATGGACTCAGCTGACCTTAGTGGTTGATTCACTACCGTGACATGTACTTCCTGTAGTTTTCTTCTCGTTTATCATTTGATTGATTGCCGTTTGTACTGGTGAGATGTCTACAAGACTTACCTCTGTGTTGCATAATCTGGATTTAAGAGGTCGAAAGTTCGTTCGTTTAATCAGAACCGTGACTGAAACGTTTCCACTGGAGTTACGGTGGAAGAATTATTGATAGAAATTCACCTTTTGGAAAATGAGACTTGGTTTTCGTCCATGCTTCTCCTCTAGTCTCCACTGGCTTTCTGCTATGCGAACAGATTTATTTTCTTTGGCCGCTCTGCTCCTTTTCTTGGCTTTGATTGTGTCTAGACTGAGCTACATTTATCCAGCGAGGTGCGGAGCTCCAGTTAGATCGGATTTCGTATTTACCTGGTTGAATCTATGAGATTAGACACTGAAATGAGCACATGAATATTTTTTTTTTTGGTTGATTTTTTTTTAAAAAGGATAAAGATGCGTGAACTCTTTTTAAGTCCTTATAATTCCAGACAGAGTTCTCCATTTTAGTTTTCCTTCAGGTGTCTCTCTGGGGAAACCTTTAAGGGTTCCTTGTAGAACCATACAACACAATGTTTTCCTATCAGAGGAAGGGATGGCGTTATTATTCTTTAGCGGAATATACTTTACACCTGGCTAACGATACGAAGTCCAAATCAAAGTTTAAATCATCGCTAGCTTTTCATCAAATCAGAGAACAAGTTAGCAAGTGCTATGTTTTCACTTCGGGACTCTCAGCTAATTGAACAGCTACTCTGTAATCCTGCTACTTCCCAGGTATCGTTAACGTTAATTCTGGATGACTCGCCTCGGCTCACCTCAAAACACCTCCTGGATGTAAATGCGCTCGATTTAAACCTCACACTCGAGAACAACTTGTTAAAGATTCATTGAGGTCTTGACCTTCTGCGAGGAAGTTTATCATCACAGCGAGTCACTAAACTGCCTCAGATTTGCTTCTAATGCTCAGATCAAACGGTGTGAATGCCAAGAAAAGCGCACAACATGTCCACCAGGAAAGAAGCGACACCAAGAAGACGACGCTAGTGTGCACTGCTCTGTATTTTATCTGTTTTACCTAAGACTTTGACTAATTAAACTTATGACAACTTTGATTAGATCGTTAGAGACGGGAAAGATAGAAGCTTCAGATATTGCATCTGAATTTGCTAGACGTGTGTGCAGGTCAACTATAATGCCAGTTAAAGGTGGTGAGATGCGTCAAAAACTTAAGTAATTACATTCCTGCCAAATAAGCGTAGACTCGGGTGTGTTTTGTTTATAAGGTAAGTGTGAATATAAACCTTTTCGCATACTCTGAGTTTATCATGGTATCATCAAGTCATTTAAGACATGGACTTATTGAGATGCTTAGACATCATTTCGAGAAACTTCGAGAATCAAATCAAATAGAAACAGGTTTATGCAAATTTAATACCTGCTGTTCGGTCGTATTGATTTACGCACGCATTTGTCATCGCCGAAGAGACGTTCATTATATCAGAATCCTATAAACATTTGAAGCTACAGGATGTCATTTTGAAATGTTGCCCTCTCTGGTGGGAAAATGTCATTGCAAGCTACTTGCTTAAAGAGGATTTTGCTGGGTAAAAGAGAGTGAGTGAGTGAGTGAGAGAGAGATCCTCATTAGCTTTCATCAGATTAGACAACAATAAATGACAAAAAATCCATCAGTCCTTTTTGCCCTTTTGGTTTAATATCTGATGCTCAATGTTTACTTTGTTTTATCTTTCTCTCTCACTCTCCTGATTGGCTGCGGCTCCTGCCAATCACAATGTAGTCTGACTTCTTTCGTGCTGTGAGGTGATTTGACGGTGAATTATGACTAAAATAATATCAGATTATCCAGGATTTTTTCTTCCCCTGTCTCAGTAATCATGTTTTTTATATTTAAGAAAATAAAATAAATCCTATGCCCTTATGGTATTAGCACAAACACATAAAACGGACAGGACATGCTAATTCGCTGTTCATGTGAAAGTCGCAACCCTTTGCAGACCTTGGTATTAAATCAGAGCCTGAGAATTCAACAGATTTCCTCTCATCTCACATCAGTTAAAGATCACGGGTGAGCAAATCAAACGAAGAGCACTCTCGGCAATCAACCATTAAATCTCCAATACGATGTCGCCCGAGTCTCCACCTTCGTTAATGATTTAGTGTCGTAACTAACCTTCTGTAGGGAACCAAGTAATCAGTATTAGACCCTGTCAGTAAGTCATCTAGAAGATGGAGGTGGAGGTACATGCATCAAGGACAAATTATTCGTCATTGATTTGTGTTGTTTGCACAGCCAGCCAGGTTTACCTCAGGAAATTCAGATGGACTGATGGCTGACCTTAAACGGAATCACGAGCCAGAAAGTTTCGATCGTGTGTCTGCTTTATAGAGCGCTCGCTCAGTTGCTGCTGCACGAAATAGAAATGAACGACTGAAGGGTTGTCATGGGGTTGCACTTCTCATCATTCCCTTCTCCTAGGACCTAGGAGTCCTTAACTGAATATGTATCTGGATCAGCAGGTGCTGGATTAGCCGAGTGTCCAAAGCTCCCGGTGTCCTTAAAGCAGTGGCAGTGCACTGGGGAATTAGAGCAGATTGTCTCTCTCTCTCTTTCTCTCTCTCTCTCTCTCTCTCTGTGGCAGGAGGAAGTATGGTGTCAGACTTCCGTCATTGCTCAGTTGTCACCCGGACACCTCATCGACGGACTTGGATTCTAAACGAGTTCACTCCAAAGAGACTTGGATCTTTGAAAACATCGCAAACGCGTCTTGCGTCGGATCGGCTCTGAAGCCTGTAAAGATTTTATCCTCTCTCTACAAGAACATTCTCCGTTGTTTTGCTGACTACAAACTTTGAATGGTGCTAAAACCCTGGCAGCAGAAGATCTCCTTTGTTTCGAATCTCCATTTCCCTAAAGCATCTCATTTCACCTAAAGGAACCGTGTTTCTGAAAGCTTCTTAATCCATCCATCCATCCATCCATCCATCCATCTTCAACCGCTTATCTGTAATCGGGTCGCGGGGGTAGCAGCTCCAGCAAGGGAC
>JAOUWY010000003.1:11118221-11128869 GCA_025728095.1 Prietella phreatophila
CACACACACACACACACACACACACACACACACACACACACACACACACACACACACACACACACACACAATCGCATATAAAGACAATTTTGTACAAATATGTCACAATATACTTTTCCTTCAGTTTTCATCACCAGCTTGAGTGTTTCTAAATGCTTGATTAATGCTACAATACCATGAAAAAGTGATGCATTTAGACTAGATGATCAAATTGTGAAAATGTCAGACCTTAATGACTCTAGTGCACATGGGAGGGGGTTGGGGGGTGGGATTGGTAGGAAAGCATTTAGGATTTGACTTACTCTATAGTTTCATTAGCAGCGTTGCCATAGAAACAATAAATGTGATTGGCATCATCAAATCATTGCCCCAGTTGTTAGTGACAAACTCAATCCATTTTGGATTTAAAAGTCTCTGCCCTTTCAAGTAGATATATGCTTGGTCTTTTATAACTAGAATTAACTGCCCAGGAATATTGCCAAGAAGGCTGTGGACATTCTTTAACGTAAGGTGAATGAAGCACTAGTGGCCATTATCACAATCACCACATTGGAATTTACATTGTGCTACAGTGTGATCAAGAATTTAGTTTCTAACACTGTAACTTGAAGATCAGGTGTTCTAGATGCTTCTGTACATTTCATAGTAAAGTAAGAGTCCAATCTAGGATTATAAACATACTTTTGTAAAAGCAAGTCTGACAAAAGTAAATGTTGATAACATTTGTTCTGAAAAGAGTCCCAGCAATATGAAGGTGATTTCACACCTAGTACATTTAAATTTAGCTTCAAATGGACCCTCAGGTGGTCACAATTTCATTGGGGTTTGTTGACTATGAAAACAAGTGAGGTTTTGATGAAGGCAGGAGAAATCATGGTGTTTTTGGCTTGTTGGGTACACTATAAATCACCAGCACTACCTCATGTTTTCAGTCATTCCTTTGGAATTCTGTTCAAACCACATAGGAAGAAAGGTTTCAATGTGAGAAGGACTTTTGACCTCCCAGCACCCAGATGGCTGGCTGCCCCGGGAGCAACAGACAACTCTGGTGTACAATTAACCTAGCTAGTGCTAATAAAACATACAGCACAGTCTAATAATGCTCAGAAATTTGTGTCTTGTTTGCACTTTGTGAACTTTATGTCTTTACACCACACCTATGGCTTCATGCATTGACCACATCAGGATCTGGCTCACACTTGAGTTCAAAAGATGTGTTCACACTGGACCAAACCAAACATACTGGTGAAAAACATACCAGGTCTTAAAATAACAAAACCCAAATAATCTAGGTGTGTAAGAATCATAAAAGATGCAACAGAAATGCAATGAGTGGAGGACAGATGTGGAAAGTATTTCACGAAAATACTGAAAATAAAAACTAAACCATAATAATTCTGGAAGAAATTGGATGAAACATGCAAGTAAAGAGCAAATGTGTAAGCGACTGACATCCTCCCATGAACCACAACAATCCTGATGGAGGCAAAGAGAATTTAAGAGGTAACAGATGTATATTTATTATAGCAGTTTTGGTACACTTTCATACCACCCCTCATCTGTAAAAGGGTCCTGAAACATGTGGTGCACAGCCTTGGTCTCTAAAACCAGACAGCATTTGAAAAGAGAGTGATAAAAGAAAAAGACACTGGAAACAATAAAAGTGTTAGAGGGAAAAGGCACTGCTGGAAATTACTCAAATGAGTCCAGACTTTAACCTGGCTATTATTCAATGTGAGGAAAATCATGCACACGAGATCCAAGACATGAACATACACTTGCACTGATAAAGGGGTGATTAATGAAGGGGTTACAGGGATCAAAATCACATCAGTTACCATATGCCAAACAATGAGGAACAGTTTGGCCAAAAAATAATAAATAAATAAATAAATGATAAGTTTAATTTATATAGAGCCTTTCTCACACCCAAGGTCACTTTACAATAACATCAGAAACAGACTACAACAGACAGTAATTCATGTCTACTTAGTGTTCTTACTACAAAACCAGCCACTTTAAGAAATGTCCCAATGTTCCGAAAAAGTCTATGGCAGCCCATTCAACCATACTTAGGAAAGTTATGAAATTTGGTCTACAGATAGGGGACAGTCTTAAATGTTACCATAGCAAATATGGAGTTGCTATCTCAAACCCTCTAGTGCCACCAACAACTCAAATTTGCACTCATGTTTATGCTAATAACTTTTGAAATGTAATGGCTAGAAATAAAATACTTTTTTTTTTTCGCTCTGATGCCTTGGCTCGTGCAGAATTGAATGCACCCTATTAGATCATTTTCCTTCATGAAAATTTTTCCGCCATTTAGGATTTTCTGAAAAACCCTTATTTTTCGACCTCCTCATAGACCGTAGACCATGCTGACAAAAAGTTAGCAAATTCAAGTCGATTAGTCAAACCTTTCAAGAATAATGCACGGACAACTTTGACGATAGGCACGAAATGGACATGAGGCTATATCTCCATAAAACTTTTGCATATTCAGACCAAACATAGTACATGTCATAGCCATCATGACGTGAGGGTACCTGCACAGTTTTGGAACAGCACCACTTAGTGCCCATGAGAATTGGAAAAATAAATAAATAAATAAAAATAATAATAATGTATATATATAAATTTAAAATAAAATATTTTTTTTTGCTTTTCAGACAGTCCTATTTTCACCAATACTGACAGATAATCTTCAATCCATGAAAGCAATAAGTTAGGGATTTCATGTGGACAGATCAAACCGAACTGTCAGAAATGCTCTGATGCTTGCTTAGCTCATTACTTTGACTCTGTTGTGCTCGGCCCCATAATTGCTGCTTGCAGTTTTTATATGGTGGTGTACTCAATGGTTGAGGGGCTGTGTGTATTATCCATAATGCACTGTGGCAGTTTTTGTTTATATCTAACATCCAAACTATTGCTTAATAAATGAACCCAGCTAATATTACAAAATTAGCTACATTGTAACAGTTCCACATCACATCAGTTTGCCCTCTATCAGGCTTCAGCTGATTGTGTTGACTTAAATATCTAGTTGAACACTAATTAGCCTATTAGTTAGCAGGCTAATGGATAAGTTACATTATACAACAGTGCCTTTGAGTGCTCAATTCTGATTGGTCAGAAGGTTTTAATTTTCTAGGTTAAAAAAATTAATATAAATGTGCTCGCTCTAATATGAAAGCATCTGTAAAGTAACAAATTACAGACAGACTTGTATGGTGGATGCTCCACATAAATAGAGTTAAAAATGTGTGTAATTGTTAAGAGAATAAAGTTTTCTGTTAGAAGATATTGACTTAGCATTTCTGGAAGGTGTCTCAAATGTTAGAGTTTTGTAACTGTCAGAGGTTAAGCTGTAACTAAGTTTAAGTGGTTTGGTGATAACACAAGCTGCATTGTTTTGTCTTATTAACATAAAGAGAAATGAAAAAGGGTGGATTTGAGGTAATGAAAGTTTATACCCACATCACACCATCCTGCCATTGATTATTTTCCGAACTCCATGTCCATTTTTTTTTTATTCCTTACATAATGTAAGGTTGTGAGGTTTTCTTTTCTGGTGCCTGCTCTTTGTGATTCGTCTTCTTGTAGGTTGCTTGTTAGGATAAATTCTAATAAGGCCTTTTCTATCAAAGACATTTAGAATTTGGGAAACAGTCCTGACAAACACACACACACTCACACACACAAAAACGAGGTCTAATGGTGTTCAGAACGCAGAAACCAAATGCAGTTAGAACTATGATCCCAGGAGAACACCTGGCTAGCATTCACACGCCTTCTTTACTGTGTGTGGCTAATCACTTTTCCCTTGTTAGGCATGCAGGGATGGATTTCATTAGCTGCCTCTACTTAGGAAAAACTACACAGGAGCTCCGTGCAGACGTGCACATGTTGCACAGGCCCGACTATTAAAACAATAGTCAGATTCATCACGGCTTCCGAACCTCCTCCCGGTTTCCTGTGGCCATCTGCTCCTAATAATTAACACTTGAGGGCTGCGCACTCTTAAGTCCACAATAGGCGAGGGACAGTATTACATTTTTATTTGCGCTAAAACTGCTTTGATAATTGTTTATTACATGACGCTATTGTATTTTTATAACCTTTAGAATAGATGTCCGGTCACATTTGTAAACATATTTCTCATCTCTTCTGCTTCTTATTAACAACGTTACAACAGTGTTGCAGCTAACATTAACTTAGTGTTGTTCATAATTGTATCCATTTATTTAAAATAAATAAAGGTTCTTGAGATAACCAATGACTCAGATTAAGATGAGGTCATTTGATGTCCTCTGTATGGGGAGAAAAAAAAAACTTTTCATGGACTATACTACTAATTAATCAATAGTGTCATATTTATGTACTTATTCCCCCAGATGCTATTCAAGTGTTCGAGTGTATTTACAGCACAAAACATACATTATACATTTCAGTGTGACATATTATGGTGCCATCAAACTGTCAGACAGGAGCACTGAACTTAATAGTGCTCCTCACTTGAGCCAATATCAAGCAGGTTTTCATTCCAACCAAGCAGGAGCCACACTTGATTCCACCTGTTTAATCAGTTGATCTTGGCTTTCAATAGACTCAGGTGTGGCTTCTGCTTGGTTGGAATGAAAACCTGCACCCACACCGGCCCTTTCCGGATAGGATTGGACACCCCTGGCCTATGTAGTGCACCTATATGGAAGGAGCTGAATCTCAAATTTCATTCATGAAGGGTGTATTAACCATGTAATATTATCCATATATTTTGTATAGTACTTCATGAAGTGCCCTTATATGCGGAGAGACAGAATCCTACCTGGGGTACTGGACTATTAAGACTCTTAGGTTACTGATGAAAAAGTTGTGGATTAAAGCTCCAGCATTACTAAGCTACCACTGTTATGCTCTTTAGCAAGGCCCTTAACCCTCTCTGCTCCAGGGGTGTTATATCATGGCTGAACTTGCAATCTGACCCCAGTATCCTGAGAAGAAAAGAATTTTACTGTACAGTGATGTAAGAGTGTTCTTTCTTTCTACCAGTCGGTCATGTGGTGCAGGAAACATTATTATCACCCAAACCAATTTAGAACGACTTAACAGCTTCTAAAGTGGACTACAGAAAAAATATAAGTACACCACATGGAAATTTTTTGACATATTTGGATAAGCAAACAGTGGATCATCTTTGAAACAGTGCTTATTAATAAAATTGATTCACCCTAAATCAGTCACATGGAAAACATAAGCACACCCTGACATTTATCACACCTTCAAATCAATAAAATTACAATCAGGTGTTGAAGACTGGGTGAGCCAGTGATTAGAACCGGTCTTATCTATACCCTTCTCATCTAGTGTGCAGTGTTCCCAATGTTATTTTGGTGTGAAATATATATAATTTGTTTCCCCCCACAGGACCATATATAGGGTGTAAAGTCCATTAGTCTTCAATTGGAAGAGCTGAATTTCACATATGTACCCTATGTAGTGATATATCAGGCGAGGTGAAATCCCCATATAGTGAAGATACAGTGCACTACGAAGGGTGTAGAAACCCTTATTTCATACCCTATGTAGTGCACCTATATGGATTAGAGAGCCATTTGTGATTCAGCTGATGTATACGTTGTGCTCTAAAAGAAAGCTGCATGCCTCTATGCTAACCTCTAAGCCGAGCTGATTTCTTTACCAAGCAAAGTGTCATCAGAAGGATATGTCTGGGTGCCTGTGTGTGATTATATATGCCTGTTTAAAAAGCAAAGGATATGAAACTCTGTCTGAGTGGATTACACACTCCCATTTAACTCACACACACAAACAGGAAATCCACTCAGTTTAGAATAGGACGGAGGCTCTTGTGTTTAAAAGCAGGGGGGAGAGTTCTCCTGCAAACTAGTTCATCTCAATGAGATTCACCTGGATAAATAAAGCAAGAATAAATAAAGCAATCGAGGAGCCAGTGGAAGGCTTCAGTATTCAAGGTCAAATGGGGAGCGAACAGTCTAGTGTCCTGTTAGTGACCTTTCTGAAAGCGCCCTGTAGTGTGCCCTAGACAGGAGTGTTCCTAGGAATTTAAATTATTCTGCTTCCGTTCAATTCTTTAAGTTTTGTTAGTGATGCACCGAAAGGAAAATTCAGGATGCACTTGGACGAAAACCGAATGTTTTTAAAACCGATTTAAAAATAGTTTTTTGTATAATTGTATTTTTAATTCATTTCAAGAATTTAATAATTTAATCTGAACTGAAAAAGTACAAATCAATATAATGATCACACTTTTATAGAAATTAACACACCAAAACAAAAATAATATTAAATACATTATTCTTCATTTACTAATGTAACAATCAAATTTAACAGATTTTTTTTATCCAGTTATCCAAATAATGCAAAGTTCTAGAAAACAGCAGTCAAGTAATGAACTAGGCCTCTATTCCGTTTATATAAACGTATTTCCACATTAATTAAAGATTATTGTGCAAAGCAGATATAAAACTAAAACTACCCTCAAACTGTAAACAACAGATGTACAAAGTTTTGCAAGGCTACACAAATTTGAATGTAATTGCTATACACATAGCAAATTGGAGTGTTTTCTGTTTAAGCAAAAGTGTCAGGTTTCTCTTCAAGAACAAAAGTTGCTCAGCATTCTGGCAGGAGAGACGCTTCCTCTTCTCATCAAGAACATGAGATGCTGCACTGAATAGTCTCTCACTCTCTGTGCTGGTGCTTGGGGCAAATAAATACCTGCGTGCAATCTGCACAAGCAATGGAAAGCGCTTGCTGTGGCGCTGCGCTGCTGTGGATCGGGAGCGCTCCCTTTTAGAATCTCGGCAAACATGTCAGAAAGAGTATGCGCCCGTTTGTCTGGCACACTTTGCTCTGTGCTGCGCGTCAATCCTTCAGCAGATGCATTCATCTGCCTATATCATTTCCCGTGCACGCTGCTTTTTCTCCACATCAAAGTAATTCTCTTTAAATCACCACTCTAGTAATGTTGCAATGCAACGATAAGCGTCAGCTAGATCGATAGTGAAATCTGAGTGCCGAGCACTGAGGGCCGGGGCGTAGCGGCATATATTTTCGGCTCATATTTCCGACCAATAACCGAAAATGCCATTTCGGGCCACAGTTTTCGACAGCCCAAATTTCAGTGCATCCCTAAATGTAGTAATTTCACATTCCAAGTGCACCAGGAAGTTATACAATGAAAACGCTTATTAGAATTGAACTCGTTCAACGCTAATAAATGGTTCCTTAACTGTCCAATAATTAATTCACTTCATTTATCATGTAAGAAGAAAGACAGCTCCGGTCTATATAGTTCTCTAAACAAATATTTTTGGGTTGTTGTTGGGGTTTTTTTTGGAAATTGGCCAACAGAATGCAAAATGATTCAGTTTTATTTTCACGACACATTATTCAGGGACTTTGAAAATAGATGTTACATGCTTATTATTATTACAAATAACAACTGAAACCAGACTCATCTCCAGAGCAGCTCTTAACAAAAGAAATTATCAGGTTAGACTAAAAAAATAATAGTTTTGGACGCAGCCCAGGCTTTTGATCACATTTAACAGCCTTTTGGTGGAGTATCTCCAGGTAGGACTGGAGAAAGATTTCAGATATTATATACAAGTGTGTCATCATCTCCTGTGGCATTTTTTTCTTCTTCAACAATTTAATCTAACCTGTTCGACTCTAAGGTTTACCTACATCCCTAGTCTGACTACACAGATCTGTGTTGGAACTTGTCCAGGAATCAACAATTAGAGTTTATATAACATTGGTATTGTTGAGAATTTGATTGCAGTTGGTTTGCTCATTATTGCTCACTGGCTAAGAATGGGAACCAATGAAAATAAAAGACAACTTACTCCGTGTTCAGTTTAATAAGCAACATAAGACTTAAGATGGGATGATTCATTCATTCATTCATGCACTCTTATCCTTCGCAGGGTTACGTTGAATCCAGAGCCTATCCCAGAAACACTGGGGATGGGATGGGAATGCACCCTGGATGATAGGTCAGTCAAGGCAAGGCAGCATGCACACAGGAGGTCGACCGATAGTGGATTTTAGTCATGCCAATAACCAAGTTGAGCAGTACTGATAATTCAACCAATAGTTTTTAAAACTGATACTGAGTGAAAATATAACAGAGTAAAATATTGCTGAAATGTATTACAAAAAGAAACAGTGCTACCTGTACCTGTCATATCACAGCAAAAGCAGTAACTCCGTAATTACCACCAACTACAAACATGACCAAAGAGGACTACACTTCACACACACACACACACACAGGTTCACCTTCTCCTGAGTTCTAATCACACACTCTTGTTACCAATTTCACACACACACACACACTCACTCCACAGTATATAGAGACTGTTAGGACACAAATGTCTTTTCAAAGTACACGTTCAGCTGCTATTGTGTCTGTCATTACCAAGCCTTACTAAGCGTTGATATTCTGGTATTGACATTTACTCCACTGATCTCGATTCTCTGCCTTGCCTATTTTGACCTGTTTGCCTAATCATATGACCCTTGCCTGTTTAACATTGTGGATTTTTGCATTACACTTTAGACTTCTTGTTTCTGGATTAAACTACCTAACCTGTATTTGCCTCTATCTGTGCCTCCTTTACATGATAGAACCATGGAAATGAACTGTACTTTTTAAAATTAAATAAATATTTTAAAATAAATTAAAACTACTAAGAAATATTAAAGTAAACAAAAAGATCCAAACAGACCCAAAAAGTAACATTCCAAATAGCAAATAAAAATAGAGACATCCAAAATGAATCAAAAAACACTTCAAACAACACATCAAAATTCGTCGGTTTTTATTTCGCATCTAGAGGCCGCTCTCGTACTGTACCCTTCTCGGCCAATCCTGCAACTGATGCAACCGGGAAAAAACTAATCGGTGAAGTTTTACAGATAACTGACAGTTCCAGCAGTTGTTCACAGTGCTGATTAATCGACAAAACCCATCAATCGGTTGAGCTCTAATGCGTACACACACTCGTTTACATCAAGCTGAGTGACCGAAAAACTTCTTAATCCAGTTGAATCATTTTGAAAATATATTTTACATTATATATATTTATACATATTGGACATGTGTATATATTTTTACAAAATTGGATAATAAAGTTAGACTGTATAAGAAGTTTTCCTCTTAACTCAATCATTAATGAAGGTATTTTGCTATTATAAAAATCCTCACTGGCAGATCTGCAAGAGCAGGTGACATGCACATCTGCCTGAAAACAAAACAGAATCTGCAGGGACTAAGTCTCACAGATGCTCTGATACTCTTTACAGAGAAAACCAGAGTGTCACAAACTTCTAAAAAGAAAAAGAAAAGCTTCTCTCGAGGGGGTGCAACCATATGAAGAAAACCTGAGTTTCAGAATGCAAGCCTGTTCCATAAACTCTGGATTTCTTGCAGTCATTTCTTTTGTCTTATTTATAATTACTTAAAGCTGCTGGATGTACGGATAAAAAATTTTTGTATTTTGCTGTATCCTTCACCACGCAGATTCCGGGATACATCCCAAACCACAGTCTACACACTAAATAGGATGCTTAAATTGCAAACCATTTGTGTATTAACATTCTATTAGTAGAAAAGGAAATGTAGTTTGGGATGCACTAAAAGTATTTGTGACTTTGAGAACATAATCATATACAGGGTGTGCACTGACGTTACCCAAGAACCTGTGGTCCATGCATGTGGTTCTGGCATGTGGCCAGAAATTGCTTTCCCCGATATTTATATTGTAACTGATTTCGGTGCTGGGGAAATACACTAATCAAAGCCTAAATGCATATAAAAGCCTTCACGCTTGGTCCTACTTTAAGGCGGGATTTGTTGGATGAATTAAAGTGACAAGAACACAAGCATTCCTGTTGTATGTGGTATATTCATCAGTGGAAATAGGCCAAGTTTAAAAATAAATATTTAGCTAATTATTCATCATTGTACAGCATGAATACCACATGGCAAAAGAACTTACACTGCTCAACTTGGTAAAAAAGGACTGAATGGTTTTTTGGCATTCTGTAAAAACATTCTTGTTGAATCGGTTAGCACAGTCGATCGCACAACAGCTTTTTCCCATTTTAGATGCATTTTTTTCTGTGTTTTCGCGGAATTCACGCTATACACTAATGTTGCTCAGTCTTTTTGCCACTCAGTGGGTGTGACCGCGGTGAGTTCCGGCTACCATAGCGTCAAGTGCATACCCTCTATTCTTGTTATGTTTATAAAGTGTTTACAAAGAACGAAAGTCTCTAAACATAGCTGGCTAATGACTGCACTCTAATTAAAACTGAGTAGATAATATAAATACACATATGCGTAGATAAAATACAAACACTACTAGAGAGCAAAAGCCTTGGTCAAATTATTCTTATTCAAAAGAAGAGATTTAAATACACGAAAAGCTGAAAAAACACACACACACCACGAAAGAAAAAAAAAAAAAGAAAACATCCAGCCTATGAGTCACGTGACTTTGTTTTGGTTCGCTTGCTTCCTGCTTGAGCATTTAGTTTAGTTTAAGTGTCTATAATTTGCCCTAGGTGTCCATGGTTTGGTTTATGTTTACTA
>JAOUWY010000003.1:11204036-11215790 GCA_025728095.1 Prietella phreatophila
GTCACCCAGGCATTTAAATAGAGAACACAATCAACACAAAGCATGGACACCTGGGGCAAATAAAGTCACTTAAACTGTTCAATCTGGAAGCGAGCGAACAAAAACAAAGTCACGTGACTTGTCTGGAGCCAAGCCACAGTGCCCTCTGCTGGCCGTAGCGTAACAGAATCACTGCAAATTTCAAGGGATATTTGGCATTTCCTTGTGGTCAATTTGGTATAGAGATTGAGCATAAAAAATATTTCACATTTAAAGCTAAAAGAAATAATTATAATTAAAAAGCCTCTCGGAATTTGGTCCTACTAACTTGCCAACCCTACCTTCCCGGGTAAAAAGGTTCTTCTCAGACTGATCTAAAAATGCTACAGCTCAAAATATCCCATCTGTCTGTCTGCCATTTTGTTTACATGAGCTGTCCACACTTTGTCTGCATGGTAATGCGCGATCCACAGTGATCCTGTGGGTCTGTATCTAAGCTCCTTTTGACTCAGAGATGAAAAGTGAGTGCAAATGCCATACAAATTCTTGAAGGTTTCTATTTCAGTAGATTTTTTTTCCCCGGAGATGGGAGCGCGGGCAGAACAGCCACTGAAAATGTGTAAGAATTAAAGAAATAATTATATGCTTGTGATAAAGCTTCATTAGGAACAAAATGATCACTTGTTAGCTTTATTAGCCTTGTAGCTCCAGTGCAAAACTAAGGAAGCAAATTTTAGACACCAAACGTGTAGCTGATTAAGTACATTTCAAATAAAGAGGACATTAAGTAAATTAGATTAATTCACTGAACTACCATTTTAACCAAGAAATGTTGAATTTGCTGAATTCATCACAGTGGATAAAACATTGTACACACACACACACACACACACACAATTTTGTATCATATAAAAGCTCCTAAAGTATAAGGAGACTCACTAATATATTCCTCAATTCCTTTCATCCATTTTCTGTACCACTTATCTTAAACAGGGTCGTGGGGAGAATGGAGTCTATTCCAGGGGACTCAGGGTACAACCCATTGCAGGGCACAACTGCACACACACACATTACGGACAATTTGGAGATGTCAATCAGGTTACCGGTTTCACGATAAATGGTTAGTATTACCGTGTCACATTTAATTATCATTAAAACCATGCACGATTATCGTGATATGTAAAACTCGTGGTAAATGCTGTTCACACACACCCAGCATGAGTCTGACGCCGGCACAGCATGCAACATTGTTTTTTGGGCGTGAAAGCAGATGCTACAGTTAAAAAATGGAAGGTGTCTGCTCAATTCAGCACGAGCAGCATGAGTCAGAGTCGCAGCACAGATCAGCAGGAGTCAGATTTAATTTATCACATGACGATGGTGAGGTGAGCTGACAAGACGATGGCAAAAGATTTGTTTTAATATAAGTGAGTTTGTCATTGTACTGTTTTGTTATTGTTATGTTTTTCATTAAGAGTAATAATGAAACCATTCAAGCAATTGCCACTAATTTGAAAGAGAACATGAAATACACATGGCCACACGGGCATTCATAAGCGATTTAAAAGCGAGGGGGAAAAGAAGTAAAAGTGCCAAAACCCCCTTTTGCAGGAACTTTCTTCTGCCAAGCTCTGCAGACAAGGTTACCATCTTCTATTAAGTTTCCCTCAGCATTTTTATAAAATCCAAAATATGACCACACTTCAGATTTGGTCCTCTTGGAAGCTTGGAAAGTGTCCCAAGCACTGTCACTGCCTTCCGCCATGTACTCTAACTGAATTAAATGATCTTTATTACTATAAAAAAAGAAAAACGACAGTTGTGCTGTGCTGGGCAAGTGATGTAATCAGTGTGTGGCTGAACACAAGTATAAAACCTGTTTAAATGATTTCAGTGTGTGCATCAGAACTTTGTGTACATTTTCAGCACATTTTAACAATACCGTGATAATACTGATAACCGTGATATTTTTGGTCATGATAATTGTGACATAAAATGTTCATACTCTATAAGTGAGGCTCAATATCTATTCGGGGATAAGTCAGAATGCGCAGCTGGTAGGGAAAATTGCTATGCAACTAAATAGTACATGATTGGATATTCACTATAAGGAAAACATTTCAGATGCTAAACTCTATTTGTTACTGTTATGTTTCAAAGCGCTTCTATCACAAACCATAAGCACAAACTCCATCGTACACCATTATCAGCTATCATCAGGTTCCAGATAGATCTACTCAAATCCTTATTAAACTTAAAGAAAAACATAAAACACACTGAGAGAGTTTGTCCCAGGCCTCTCCTGCTGGGTTGAGAAAAAAAGCTGTTTAATGCAGTGGAGGTCTGAGTCTGTGGATGTCAATCATTAGAGCCTTTATATCGGGCCAAAACTAAGAGCTGCAGTGTGCCGACTCAGCGGTGGAGACAGCCGTGAGACAGTCTGTATTTATTTTACAGAGCCATATCTCAGTTATCCAGAGCTATTCCCATGCAGGGGCTGAAAAAGAAGGACCACATCAGAGCCAAAATGATTGAAGAACTAAACAAGTCCTTCTAAATATACTATCTTGGATCTACCCAGTGAGTGGTGAAAATTCTGAAAGCTGAAAGGGCAATGTGTACCCCAAGGCCAGAGGTTCGTTTATACTGTATGGTTGGAACTACTTTTCTTTCTTTTTTTTTGTATGTATGAGCAACATGGCAGTGGCATTCAAATATTTCAAAAAGTGGAAGAATCTCTCAGCGACCATGCTTTAGTAAAGCTCTGACTGGTCTTGTTTCCTACACACATCCTACACAGAGGTAATTTAGAATCACAAATTGTAGCAGACATAAGCTTCAGAGCTTATGATCATTTAGTCTAGCCATGGGGTCCGTGATTTTATTTGATTTTTGTGCAGTGAAGGAAATCACAACCAAACATTATCAAATTTACATACATTATTGAATGAGATCTTATACAGTAGTCAATTTATTTAAAAAATTATTTATTAATTTATTTGACTACTCTCTTGAATTGAATGGGTTTAATCCAAACCTTAAGAGTTCAAGAAGCTGTAGCTCTATAAATAACGTCAAATTGGATCTGCTGTGCTCTGTCAGGGGAAAGTTCAGGAATATTTACATTTGTGGCATTTTGCAGACGCCCTTATCCTTATCCAGAGCGACTTACATTTATATATCTGAGCAGTTAAGGGCCTTGCTCAAGGACCCAACAGTGGTGGCTTGGCAGTGCTGGGGTTTGAACTCACGACCTTCCAATCAGTAGCCCAACATCTTAACTACTGAGCGTATGGGACAGTATGCACTTAAATTAATATTGTCTAATGCCTAAAATAAAAATGCCTAATACTGGCATAAATGGATAATGTTCATAATCCATGGTATGTGGAATTTATTTTACAGTTAAAAGGGTCACTATCTGCAAAAGGTTTGAGAACCACTGCTATAGAGGAGAAGGGTAAATGGCAATTAGAAAGGCAGAACAGAGCCTGCAGGTCACATATGATCAACTTTATTTTTTCCCCTGTATTTCAGATTGGCTTTCCCAAGGTTAACGGAACTGAAGACAAGTCCCTGTTGTCCTTGCTGGAACAGAACACGGCCAAACTATCAGGTTCAGTAGATTCAGTATGAACACAATTCATCATGTGCAGGTGGCCGAAACACTCCTTTGCTCCAAATATTTGAGATCTTTGACTGGCAGACGGCTTAACTGGCAGGGAGACAAAAATGCAGCGATTAGCTCCCTGTGCAAATCCTAACTGACAACACAGATAAGATGAAAAGAGATTTTGCACTATGCAGTGTTCAGCCCTCTCTGATTGTGAGAGATCATTATTCATCATCATTCTGATCTGTAATGACAGTGTATACACTAAGAAAAACACAAGAGCCTATGTGGGTGGGCATGTGGTCACATCTTATATGCCCTGTTATACAAAATAAAGTATTTGTCATACCAGAAGATCCAATTGTTGTGCTTTGTGTTGTAACGGTCAGATATGAAAGGTCAGATATAAAAATTACACCTAAAATTAAATTTTTTTGCTCAAGTCAAGATGAATTATATGTACCACTTTAGTAATGTTGTGTGACTGGTGCATATCAAGGTACCGCTATAATATAATTTTCCTCTAAGAAAGAAGGTATCCTGTTTAAATATTGCTTTAAAAAGATGGAATGTACTAAGAGTCGCTGAGTTGGTATGAGAAAGCATGGCAGTCTATGAGGAGGTCAGTTTATTCTGGCTAAGACATCAAACCAGGCTGTTTAACCAGGCTGTTACAGGGTGATGCAACATACACGACGAGTAAAAGCAGGGCTGGAGGAGGGAAGAGATAGAAGAAAGTTCTGATAGCCAATTCAAGGCTGTGGTCAAAATAACCAATGTATGGCAGAGACAACAATACAATCATGAAAGTACAACATTTTTTTCTCCAGTTAAACTCAATGTAGCTGAGGCTGCTGTGGGCTGTACAGAGTTTACTCCATTTGACTTAGAACTGAGGTCACTTCTGTCAAGTTCTGACAGTACTTGCTACAGGGTGTTGGCATAAATTTCCACACACACAAAAAGGTTCAGATTCAATGCAACAACAAATCATGGAATTTTATACATTGGCCATCCATGGGAAGTAGTCTACAAGATTAGTTCCAAGCTAATCAGTCCTTAAAATATGATGTAACCCAATGGCTTATGATGAAAATGCCATAAATAACAACAAAAAAAAAGTCATATTTATTGTGGCTAACTAATGGTTTTCTTCTAGACTGCTGAGCTGTCTCAATGATGTAGAAAAGAGAAATGAGACTGCTGTTTGCACAGTCATGTCGTGGTCTTGGAAGACGGGCAGACAATGTTTAGCAACAGTCTGGGCAGGAGCTGAGCTAAAGGTCCCTAGTTGCACAAAGTTGAATTACTAAGTCAATGTTTTCAGTAAGTGCATTTAATAGTCAACATTGCTAGACCACAATACGACCCTAGAGAGAGAGAGAAGGAGAATGAGAGCCAGCATGTTTGACCTGAAGAAGACCAAATTAAAGAGAAATATAGGAGTCAGGAGGTGTATGTCTGGGTGAGTTGTTAATTTAAAAATTACTTCTAAATTGGCCATTATAAAAGCAATTGCTTTTTTTTTTACTCTTATACAACATAAACAACCGAGAAGAAGAAGCCTTTATTTGTTGCATGTTACAGAGTAAGCCATGATGCAACAGCCCTGGCAGTGCTGGGACTTGAACCCCTGACCTTCTGATCACAAACCCAGAGCCTCAACCATTGAGCCATGACTGCACATAGGCTTTAAAAAAGTCTATTATACTTGATAAGTTTATTAGATATAGTTTAATAAAGTCTAGAGTCTGTAGGAAGCTAGCCATTGTGTTACTAGACCACATTTGATACTATTAAACTTGTATGAATGCTCAAACTTGCTTACACATGTGGCTCAAGCTATGAAAAATACAAGTTTTTCATAGTGTATTTAGTATATATGGTGTATGATCAGCAAATCCTAAAGAATATATTCCTAGAAAACAAATCCAGTCAAACACAATTACATAATGATACTTGAAGTATGTTTACCTGGCTTGCAGTGGTAGTCCATCTTTGGTCCAGGACACGGTAGGTGTTGGGATACCCTGAGCTGAACAGTCAATTGTCAGGCTTCGAGTGGCATTGGTTATGTAGGCAGTCCTTCCCACATTGATATTGAGGTCTCTCTGAAAGCTCATGGTAGACCGATGTTGGGTATGACGAATGATAACTGCTCTGCTCTTCAAACTCTTCCTACCAGAGTGTTCAGAGGAGTTAGGGGTTCTGTTGAGATGTTTGGTTTCTGCTTGGAAGGTCTCCTCATCTGTTGCGGTCTGGGATGCTGCTATCTCCTCCATCAGCTTGCCAATAAGCTGAGAGGCAAGATCGTCTGTCAAAGCTCCACTTTCTGCAAGCTGGCTGATGTTTCTGACCAGTTCCTCAAACTCAGCTGGCTCCAGGGTGAATGCGCCAGAAGCTGCTGAAATCACAGAGTCACTAATAGAAGTAGATGCTAGAAGATAGTTACCTAAATCCATGGTATCCTCAGCCTCCTTCGTTTGGTCCTCATCCAGGTATAGCTCATTCTTTTGCAGCCAGCTTTGACCATGTTTCTGAACCTTCTTAGCCAGAGGAAAGTCCTGGTCCTGGCACTTGGAACTAACAAAACCTCCCTCTTTGTTAGAGAAAGTTTTGGAGCTGCCGCTGACTTTCTGCTTTACCAATTTCTCACCCTCAGGATGTTCTAGCAGCCTGTTATCATGGCCTATCAACTTTAGAATGAAGATGTCTGAATCCTGGTTAGCCCAGCAGCGATACTGCCCAATGTCTCCAACCTCCAGGCTGTATATCCTTAAGGCTCCAGATTTTGTGATGATCAGATGTTTGGAGTTTTGAAGGTCCACACCATCTTTCTCCCAGCGAATCTGGGCTTTGGGTAAGTAGCGTACTGGACACTTGATAACAATTGATGTCTTTGGGAAAAGATAAGCACGTCCACCAATTGTGAAGCTAAGCCTTTTCTCTTGCTTTGTCTGGATGTAGATGCGTTTGAGGCCCAGTACCTGAGGACAACGTTTCTTGAAATACTTGTGTTCTGCAAACAAAACACAGACAAAGGGTTACGGAAATCCGGAAGGTAAAACCACCAACTAGTTGAGGACTCCAGTACTTACATAATAAGTCACAGTAAGCTTTACAAAAATCAAAGAATGTTCTTTTAAACCCAAATGAATGAGGAGGTTTTATTTTTTCTGAGAGTTGGCTTGCAAAGATTGATGCCAAGCCAAGCAAAGTCAGACCATGTAGCATGCTTTATAAGATTACAATTTCTAATATTACAAAGAAATGAAAATGTTTCATTGAACTACAGACAAATTTAAAAACAAAAAGCTCAACCTACGATTTAATTTCTCACTGTTTACACTAAAATTGGTACATTTTGAAGATGCTACCAAGATCAGTTCATCTACCATATAATATACAGTAGGTGAGCAGAGCTGCATTCAAGGGTTGATATATTTTCAGTACTATAATGTGCTAAGCAATTAGATTCTATTTTGATACTGCATTTACATAGGACAATACTCATTCTAAAGACATTCAGTTCTGTTAATAGGTGAATCAAATTGTGCATGCTAATTTGACTTACAGAATTCCTCAGGAACGCTGCCAGAAGCTATGTTTGCAGCCGATCATAATAACAAATGTGTGCTCTACTAAGAACTAAAGATGCTTGCCATGAAGGGGTTTATTAATTTTGAAACTGGAGAAATCATTATAAATTGCATTTTCAGTTGAATTTAGGGGAACCAATTGAAGCATTTGTTGTGTTTCAACTATCTCAATTTGCTTTTGTTTGATTTGTTGATTGCAAACAGCTGAAAGTCTTGACATTTCGACAATAGACCTGATTTGCAATGGGGTTGAATAACTTTGATTGCAACTGTAGATGGGCAAGACCCCCAAAGTGGCTCTAGTAGTAAGTCCATGGCTAAAGGAAACAAGTTATCTCATGCCTGCAACTTGTGGTAGTGAAGTTGGGGCATATTTTTGTTTCTGATGAAGGCTGACAGCCAACAAACACAACATTACAAATATGTAAAAATGTGTTATAAATCCACAGCCAACATGAGCAACTTGCTTAAGCATCTGACCAACAGGCATCCTGACCTCTACAAAGACTTTAACAGTTTTCAGTGATTATTATTGATAATCAGTGATATAGTATTCATGTATTTATATAGCCTAATTTTAAATTAGCATGATAAAATACTGGTGTTGAAAACTATGATAGTTATGGTATGTCTTGTATATATATTGCTTACTCAGAACCAGAGTTGGGTATAGCGCATTACACAGTAAGACGTTATAGTATTCTAATGACTTTTCCTGATAACGCAGTAATGTAATGCATTACATTTAAAATGTATGTAATTTGATTATAGTTACTGGTGTCAATAAATTTATGTTACTTGCATTACAAATTTATTGTTAAGAAAATAATATTAAGTAAAATGCATTTTTAAAATAAATCACATTTTGTACAGCTGTCAGGGGAGTAACCTGTAGACCCAAAGATTTTTTTTCTTTAACCCCAAATAATTCTCCACTTGTAGGCGGACAGCTCTCACTTCTGCCAAACGCTCGCTCACAGTCAGTGTGAGGAAAAAATGGATATACACTATTAAAAAAAATAATAATAATAAACCAGTAAAGGGATTGAAACTGAAACAGTAACATCCTCTGAAGCTGATCAGGAAAACAAGGTGTGTAAATGATATGAGTTCCAGTTTACGTGAACATGAGGAAAGACAATGTACATAAGGAAAGATAATGTACTTTGCATGGCTCTGTAGCAGCTAAACCCAAAGCTTAGTTGTGCCTCCCCTTGGCTAGCGACACCCAACTATCCTAGTTAGAAAAGTCGGTCTGGTAGTCCTACAAACAGTGATCATGTCATACACTGACGAGTATGAGTTTCCCTTTGTAGTGCATTTTTGTAGGCTTGACATGTTTTGAAAGTAACTTGAAAGTAAAGTAATTAGTAATCTGATTACCTTTACATGCAGTAGAACTGAATGACATGAAAGCAATCCTTTTAATTTACAGTTGCTAACATTATTGCTAATCCTCTCACATAGCAATAGGCAAACATTCTACAACTGTTGTTATGGTTTCCATCTCAGAAGGTGTTTTATACTGCTTTGGTCATGATGCTTTTATCTAACAGTTCGGGGACCTCTTTGGATATACACCAGGCATTCAGTAATTAACAAAGCAACTTGACCAGTAACACTGTTCCATAAGCCATCATGCTGGGGGATAAAAAAAAAGGTGCTAATTAGGGCTCAGATAATAATGGTGTCGTCATTTTATGATGCAAATGCTCCAAAAAAGAGCCAGGAAAAAACCCAGTAAGAGAAAGAATCTCTCTGTCTCACTGTTGCAGGGACTCATTCGGCAGCTCCTGATTAGAGGTGGAGGTTGAAGGCCGATACACACAGATCTATCCAGTGTGACCAGCTGACCAGATGCTGTCTGCCTTCTACACACAGGCTCTCTGCGCTGGATTCCCTTCCCACATGTCACAGAGCACTGAAAACACACAGTGAATATAATACAAAGCACTAATAATAAACACAACCAGTATAGTCAAAATATTGACTGGGTTTCACACATATACACTTGATGTGCTAATCAAAACACGGGAGACATTCATAAACATTATTAAGTTCAGCCAAACAGACAGACAGACACACACACACACACACACACACACACACCTTGGACCACTCCCCACCCACTAGGTGGGGTTTTAGGCACTGCGTGCTGACACATGGCCGGTGTGTATCGGGTTTAACTCCATCACACTGTTTGTCTTGCAGGCGGCGATAGCTCCCTGTGGCCAAACGTTGCCTGCAGTAAACCTTACGCCCCTGCGTTCCTCTCCCACATGAACTGGAGCACTGAAAAGCACAGAAACACACAGTGCAGTCACACTAAACAACAGGGGTGTATTGATGTGCATGTTTGTAGGTGTGGGTGTATGTGTAATGTCACCTCCTGCCACTCGCCAGTCTCCCAGGTGGGGACACACTGCACCTGATTGCAGGCCTGAACCTCTGTAGGGCGGGGTCCTCGGCACTCAGAGTTTGACACTGGGTCACTGTGATTGGCTCCAAGAGACCTCACACACCACACACTGCGCGTCTGCAGCCCGACGCCGCATGCTACTGAGCATGCATTCCACATGCTCACCTCCCATCTGAGAGAGAGCACAAATACACACACAGGTCAATGTCAATGATGATCTCTCTCTCTCGCTCTCACACACACACACACACACACACACACACACACGGGACTTGAGTGTTTCGAGGCAATTCATTATGATAGCAAATATGTGTAAGCAAATAAATACAAACACCATGGAGGAGATCAGTGCTGAATGTGAGAAACACACACACACACACACACACACACACACACACACATCTGAAGGAACAGATTGGTTTGACAGATTGTTTATGAAAAATAGCCGCATCGCAGATGATATATTCGACTGTTTATTTGCTCATAGATAACATTTGCTCATCATCTCTCTACTCACACATTCACACAAAAGAGAATCTCATTTAGCCTCAACACAAAGATAAGCTCCTGCTAATCAAAGTACACAGATGAATTCACACACACACACACACACACACACACACACACACACACACACTACAATTAATCTAAATGAATTAGAATGTCAGTCCCAATGAAGGAGGTGTCTTTATTTGCTGTCAGTCCCAGCGAAGGAGGCGTGGCTTTTGTACCTGTTAGTCCCAGTTTAGGAGGCGTGGCTTTTGTACCTGTCAGGCACAGTGAAGGAGGTGTGGCCTCTGTATGTGTCAGTCCTAGTGAAGGAGTCATGGCTTATGTCATTTTCAGTCCCTGTGAAGGAGGCATGTCCAGTATAGCAGTCAGTCCCAGTGAAGGAGGCAAGGCCTCTGTACCCATCAGTCCCAGGGAAGGAGGCATGGCCTCTGTACCCATCAGTCCCAGGGAAGAAGGCATGGCCTCTGTACCCATCAGTCCCAGGGAAGAAGGCATGGCCTCTGTACCCATCAGTCCCAGGGAAGAAAGCATGTTCTTTGTACCCAGTCTGAGGGACGGTGTGGCCTCTCTTCTTCTTCAGTCCTAGAAAAGGATCTTTCCCAACCTTGACATTTTGTCAATTAAAACTGAACTGTTTGTTTACTCAATAACATCCTTTCAAATTAAATGACTGACTGCTTTAAATTTGTATTTCACACATCGATATATGCATTGTATCATCTTAGAAGCAGAGATACATAAGCCTACAACAAGATACATGGGACTGTGTTCACAAAACACACCAAAAAGAAGTAAAAAAAAACAAACAGTGATTTTATATTTAAATATATCACGTACACTGTGAATCCAGTTTACAATTACAACCTGATACTGGCTCCATCCAAGCTTATCCCTACTGCTTTTAGTCAGTAAAACACACCCAAAAAGTCTGCACAAAAACTATGCACTATTCACAAAAAGAGGCCAGAATCCAAGTACAATTACAATTTAGTCTGATGTCACCGTAATACATATTCATCACACTAGCACAAAACAAGCGATGACCACTCTGAACCTCACTACCTCAAGAATGGCAAGCCAGTATCATCGAATCCAACGGAAATTGTGAGTGCACTGTAGCAAAGATAATGAGGGCTATAAAACATGAGGTAATGATGAGACTTTATCTGAAACTCATAAAAGTATGATGCTTTCTCTGGAACTCATAAAATACTCTAAAATATTAAAGCCATAATTGAAAACATTAAAACTCTGAAAAATATACACTCGATGACAGAATTGTTTTTAAATCGAATGTTGGTTAAAAATCAAACTATAACACATGGTTCTGAAATGTTAGCTGCCTGACGCCACTATTAAAAGTCCACTTTTATTTTGATGTTCTATTAAGATTGAATTTGGAGTTTGGTCCTGAACATGACACAGGCCTGGCTTAAATCCTTCACATTCTGTGCATTATATTACCTGTTATATTATACTATATTACCATTGTATAACAAGTTACCAGTACACTAGGCAGCATGTACCTACAGTAGGGGAAAAAAGTATTTGATTCCCTGCTGATTTTGTATGTTTGCCCACTAACAAAGAAATGATCAGTCTATAATTTTAATGGTAGATTTATTTGAACA
>JAOUWY010000003.1:11244330-11254344 GCA_025728095.1 Prietella phreatophila
TATATATATACACACAACATATAGTTATGGCTCCGGTCCATTAATTTGATTGGTCTCTGTGCTCGCCATGTAAAATTCCATTAACTCGAAACTGTTACTACAGTAGTGACATCATCAGCAGACATGGCAACTGATTTTTAGGAATATAACTTTTGGCTTAAAATATGCAAACTCTTCAGGTGAAGTTAAAAAGAAGGGAAGCCAATTTTACCAGAAGCACCTATTTCCACTAGCAGAGCAAAAATAAATATTTTTGCCCATGTTGTGTCAGAAATGTCACTTACTGGATACTAATTTATTTTTTATATAACTGTTGTATAAAAGCAATATCACACCCACAATCTTGCGGTTATACTGAATATCGGCATGGCTGTGATTCAGATATTCAGTATAACCACACCCTTGCTCATGTGATATTGTTTAATCAGTATAATTTGAAAGTTCAGAGATATTTCCTAAAGGCAGTACATGATAATGCAAGCAACCCAAGACAGATGTACTACTTCCCCTTGTTTTTCTGCCCACCTTGATGGTGAAGTCAGCAGTGAGTGGCCCATGGCAGCGCAGAATCTGTCTGTCAGCTTCTCTTCCTCTCTGATAATCCACAGTGCTGTTGGCTAGTGTGTATGAGCCTGGAGAGCTCAACACCAGCTCCTCTCTCCTGTCACTTAGACTGTGAGCTTCAATCACTAACACAAAGACAAACCATGATTAGTCAAGGTAAGGTGAAATCTTGGGATGTAAAATGAACTATACTGTGCATACTCTTTTTTCTTAATTTGAACATGAGCTGTTCAAACATATGAGGGTAACACAAAAAACATGCAACAACAGTAACATACATAAAGTATGGAATTTCATTTTTGGATTCCATACCAGATTATTTGCTGCTATTAAATATATATTTTTTAATATAATATTTATTTTATATAATAAATAGATTATTTGGGGATTTCCTGAAATCAAATGCATTTAGCATCTAGATTTAAGATTTTAGCCCTCATATCTGATATCACCACTAACAAATCCTTGGCAAAAAAAAGACTAAACCAGACTTAAATGCCAGTGTAAATGCTGTTTAATTATGTTCAAAGGTTTCCAGTCATTAGGATTCATTTATTAGGATGAAATAAAAATAAATTAAATACAGTAAAATTGAATTTTGAAAAAAAAAAAATATAGGACTAAGAATATGCTCTGACTGACACTAAAGACATATATGAAGTACTATAGTACATTATGCATTATTGGTAGTAACCTCCACATACCAAGATTGAACCAGTTGAACAGCTGTATTTTTTGTCATAAATCAGAAAAAAACATTGGAATTAGATTTAATTTTTGGGAATTAGAATTCCTAACCCTTTTATGATGCATTTTATGTTGCACTTTATTTTTTTAAATGGATTTATTTTTTACGCAATTTCTAAGATTCCATTTTTCATTCTTACTACCCATAATTTAATCTTAGAAATTGCACCCAACTTTATTTTGAAAACCATAAAAAAAAACTATATTACTTAATGTGATGCTCCAGACCATATGTCGGCAGATGATTGAGGTCCAATAAGTTACGCACTCAGATTTGGGCGTATACATGCTACAGCTGATATCCTGGAACATAGGAGTGTCAGTGAACATGATGCACAAAAGGTAGTCTTTAACCCTGTTTTAAACTAAGCTACATTTACTTCTATTGTTGGATGTGTTTTTATTCAGCAGTGTAGCTCATTTCCATATTGAATCTTATAAGCTCTTATATTTTATGATGCAATAACACTTGCCTGTTCAACACTTACTCATGTTTTTCAGTGAGAAAAAGCAAAACTCCTACAGTATGACTGATTTGTTTTCCTGTGAAATGATCTAATCATAAAAACACAATTTGTAAAGTTTAGCATAACTTATAACCCAAGACCAGTTGCCAGTTAAACTTGTTTCTAGCAGGTGCTGACGGAATAACGAGATGAAGATGTTTGGCTGCTCTCTGACAGAGCTGTTTTCAATCTGTTCCCACATCATAGAGAAAAAAAAATCATCAAGTAAGAGGTTTGTTTGTGTAAATCAATTTGGACAATAAAAGGCTGAGCGTTTAGGTTAGAACATTCCCACAAACAACTAAGAGCAAGAAAGTTTCAAAGCATGGCTTACTGGTAATTTATTCAGGTACTTGTCATTAAAGCAGTAAATCTCTCCTGTTGTTCATCTTGTGTGTGTTTTCCAAATAATATATTGCTGTGTGTGTTTGTGGTACGATGTGTCCGGCCTTTCCCAAAACATGGTTTCCATTTCCATTAGCTAATGGTTTTGCCTTTAATTATGGTTGCACACACTCCTCAAAGCAGAGTTTAGGGTTCTATACACTCAGTAAAGGGACGTTTATTGTCATACACACTCAAGCTCTCCATACAGCAGCAGACAGGGTCACACACACGCTCACACGCTTGGCGCATTAAGCTTTTCCAAAAACAAGCTTTCCATTAAATCCATTGCTAATGGAAATCTCTCAGCATGGTAACAGTAACTGTAGTCCCGTCCACAGGAAATCTGATTATCTGTCTCTAACTTGCTTCTGATAATATTTAGTTTCTCTGGAGTTCATGAACTAGACTGCTGTGCACTGTACCGTTGGCAGTGTATGTGTTGTCTCTTTCCAGTTTCTACCTTTTTGTCTCCAGTGGACATTTCCACATCCACATTGTGAGTCTCCAGTAAATGATCTGTGAAAACACAGCATGGCAGTGTTCCAAAATCTTACACACTGTCTTCATTTCAGATGAGGAAAGTAGAGGGGTTTGCAGGTGGAGGTGGATGTGTGTGTGTGTGTGTGTGTGTGTGTATTTGTGTCTCTGTGACTATGTGTGCATAGTACACACAGTATATTCTTGTGCAAGGATATAGTGGGGATGCTGAGCAGGCTACAGGATACCTTTAGTGCACATTAAATGATTAGAGCCCCAATTTCCCAGTCGCTGACTAACGTTGGGGCTCAGCAAGCACTCCCGAGCGCAGAGATGACTCGCTCCATGGCGGCCACTCATGTAATGTGCAGCAATTTATCACAGAGGCTCCAATATTTCCAAGAATGCTTTACAAACAGCCAGCGAGAGTCTGAGATGAAATCAAGTTCATCTGCAGTAGATCCCTGAACCCACTTAATCATTTATGTATTTAGAGGCCAAGCACCACAGGTGTGAAACACCTATTGTATCTGTTCGTTTTCTTCTTATTCTTATTCTTCTGCTTGAGTCTATGGCAGCCCATAGAACGGCTTACGAGAGTTATGGAATTTGGCACACAGATAGAGGACAGTCTCAACATTAAGCATAGCAAGTTAGGAGTTTCCATCTCAAACCAAATTTTGTCCAAATTACATTTATGTTAAAAACTTTTGAACCAAACGGCCTATAAACAAAATACTTTTTTACTCGGATTGCTTGGCTCAAGTTTGCAATTTGATTGCGCCCCATGACATCATTTTCTATTATAAAAATTTTTCAGCCAATTTTAATTTCATGAAAAACTTCAGATCATCTTGAGACCATGCTGGCAAAAGATTATTAAAAGATTTCTGATAGACCAAACAGCTCTCGAAACACATGCAAACAAATTTGATGAACACGCCAAAATGGACGTGAGGCTATATCTCCGTAACGCTTTAGCATATTCAGACCAAACTTAGTATAAGTCATAGCCATCATGACTTAAGGCTACAGACTTTCAGAACAGTGCCACCTAGTGTTCATGAGATATGAAAAAAGCGAATATATTTTTGCCTATAACTTAACAGTTAATCCTAAAATCATGAAACTGTACACGTTAGATTCTGTGGGGAATTCTGAGTCAAATTATATGAAAATATCTTAGCATTTTGGGTGTTGGCCAATTAATATTTAGATGTGAAATACTGTATTTTAGGAACAACTTGGCGTATCATTAAGAAATTCAATATATATCATCGACACATGCCCTGAAGGCACTCAAAAAGTTTCAAGATCAAAAATTATATAATGAAATTTTTAAAAATGCTAATATATTTTGACTAATCTTGTCTATTTTCGTGGCACTGATCTTCATAGATTCCTTGGGTCATGCCAAGATCAATGATAACAATTATGCCATGGTCGGCTGGACTTGCTGTCTGCCATTTTGAAATGTTTGAAAATCTACTTTTTTTTTAACTCCTCCTGGAGTGTTTGTCCAATTTTCACGAGAATGGAATTAGATCATCTTCAGATCATGCCGAAAAAAGTTATGGAATTCAACTTGATTTGTCAAACTGATCTTGAATAACAAGAAAACTAATTTTGATTATGTGCACTCCAAAATGGATGTGAGGCTATATCTCCATAACACGTTAGAGTATTCAGACCAAACTTAGTATATGTAATAGTCACAATGACTTGAGGGTACCTGCACAGTTTGGAACAGTACCATCTAGTGTTTATGAGATATGAAAAAAGATATATTTGCTTATAACTTCTGAGCGATTGAACATAAAATCATGACCATGCTAAAATCATGCTTGCTTATCTCCTTACTCTGCAAGGAGCAGTAGTAGTGCTTTGCCCCATAATTGCTGCTTGCAGCTATATTTGTTCTTGTTTCTGCACAGAAAGGTCACAAAGTTATATCACATACAACGCCCATGATTATATCCTGAGAAAGCAGGATTTGGGGATTAGGCAGGGTGGGAATCTCTCCAGGTGAAAAATTGTGCAGTGTGCACATCCCTTCAGCCACAAAACAATAGATCACAACACTGCAAAAGTCATCTTAGCAAGTGAAAATATCTTGAATATTTATCTTCAAATGTATCTAGCATTTCTTATTATAAGACTACAATAAACCCGTATAGGATCATTAAACCTAATTATAGACATTATTACTCATTTCAAGCTTGTGGTTTTCTTATTTTGTTAGCAGATACTGTAATTTTGCTTCTTAGTAGAAATAAATGCTTAAAATGAGCAAAATGATCTGCTAATAGAACAGGACTATTTCAAGCTTGAAATAAGTACAAATGGCTTGAAATAGGTTTAATATTCTTATATTTGGTTTGTTGTAATCTTATAAGAAATACTAATAAGATATACTTATAAGAAATACTAGATAGTGGATTGTAGTAGTTATAAAGGATCAGTGACGCTGAGATTTTGAAAGGTGTGTAGCATGCAGTCAGACTTTAAACAATCACAGCTGCAAAACAATAATAGCGAACACAAACACTGCTTAAAATTCCAGCATTTCCAATGTAAAAAGTTTTTCAACAATATAAGACATCAATATAAGGTTTTAGTTTTGGCATCTGCATCAGATTATTTGCTGATATGGTGGATTAGTTTGCACCTTTGCAGAAATAAGCACAACAATGTGGCGGTGATAAGAAAAATACACAGAGCAATATCAGAAGCAAGACTGATTTCTTTCCAGCTCAGACCGCTCCATTGATTCATTGCAAACCATCAGTGATCATCATTTCAGGGGATTACACAGAGTGAAACAACCCCAAGAATTGATCTTCATTTGAGCTGATCTTTTTCAGCCAGCTTCACTGACACCAACATAACAGCCAGCACTGATTGGGAAGGTGCATGTGAAATAGACACCGGTGTAATGAATGTGAATGAGGTGGATTATTTATCGACCTCATTTCCCCAAAATGCCTTTGGAAGTGAAACTAAAAGTTGATAAACTAAAAGTTCGATCAAAGTACAAATTACACATAAAGACAGATGAGAAAACTATCATTTTAGTGTTTGTTTCAACTAAAAAAGCTACAACTTCTCTGTTAACCATGTTTGGTGTTTGGAGGAAACATGACATGAATCCAATATTTGAAACACTTACATCACAAATGCAGCTGCCTATATGTCTTTGTGTGTGTGTGTGTGTGTGTGTGTGTTTGTGTGTGTGTGTGTGTAATGGTTTTACCCTCAGCATTCCTATTATGCCTTCAAGACTTCATGATATAATGTGTTCCTCAACCTGCATACAGTAGTTTTATTATCAAGCCATTGATAGATTTTAGACTTCACATCTAATGTCATCATCAGATTGCAAGCAATTAACATGGCGTACCATGAGCAGTCGATCAATTCTGGTTTCTGAAAGTCATAGAGAGTTCACCGCACCAATAAAATAAAGGTTTTCCAAGTTTGTTTTAAATTAAACCCTTTTGGGGAAAAAAACAACCAAAGAAGCCTAGAATAATACTTTTTTCTAAGAGTGTAGGCTCATGAGTATTCAAAGATATGTGGGTGGTATGCATGTGTCAGATGTAACAAACTCACCACACACACATACACACACACAAAAAGACCAAGAAACCTACCATTCAAATGAAGCCTGCTAAGGTTCATGGTCAGGATTTTTTAGATATTACTGTACTGTTTGTATCTCTTGAAATGATTGTTTAAGGTGTAGGGCTCTAAAAATAGGATTAATCATCATTCACGTTGAATCCAGAGCGTATCCAGGGAACACTTCGCAGGAAATGAGAATACATCCTGAATGATACAGCAGCCCACTACAGGGCACCACATATGTTCATTTACATCTAGCAGTTGCCAATCCACGTACCAGCATGTTTCTGGACAGTTAACAGAAAAGAACCTGGAGAATGTATGGGTAAAACTCCAAACAAATGTAAACCCCAGCTCAGGATTGAATCCCTGCACCACCAGAACACTACCCAGTGTGAAATATTTTTTTATTTATTTGGTCTCCCCTTGGTTTCCCATACGTTATTTAAAGTGATAGCATCCAATTATCACAATTTCCCTAACTCCATATTTGGTCAATCAGCCAAGACAATAGTTATCTTTTTTTAATCAGCTTGTAGCTAGGTATCATTTCACACAAATATCAGAATATGGTATGGCCAAAGTCTGAAGGCAGAATTTGAAGTGATTCAGAGGACAATATTTGAATGTTATATATTTTAAAAATGTACTTACAAAACCAGATTTTTGAAACAAGTGTGTGATTACACACAGTGCATGCAATACCTTACTACATTAGCCTCACTGCTCCAGTCAAAAACTACTGAAGCAAACTTCAGACACAAGACATATCTTGGCTGATTAGCTGAATTTGTGATATTGGCTGTAAATTTGATCTCAAAGCACATTGCTCTAAACGGTAATTAGTGGTCAGGTTCATAATTATTCTTTCATGTTAGAGACAGATCACAGAGCCAGATTACAGTTCTAAGCTATTTAGTGTAACAAAACTGCTGATGTAATGAATGAACATGAATACAGGAACTCACTTAGGATGTCAGGACCCTTGGCTGTGAGTCTCAGACCTCGGCTTCCTAGAGGAACCTCAACCACCGTCTTCAGGGCTTTAATAAGAGCACAGAAACAATAAAAGAGCTTTCTTCCAAACAAGAACACTGTTTAAACAGTAATCTCACATACCACCTTCTGCTTGTCTCGCTGAAGTGGACTGAAAAATAAGGGTCATGTAAATCGTATAACAACTGCTAATATTATTACATGTCTATGTAAGTAGCTCGGTGAATGTATCAGGCTGTTGACTGAGTAAACAGTTTCAACAGCAATAAAAACACTCCGCAGAATCATATCTAACCTGCAGGTAATTGGGTTTTGGACCATTAACCTTATGTACTTGCAATGTGTTCAAACATATGCTCAGAAAATTGGTTCATGCTAGTTTTCTCCCTTTCAACAACGACTCACACAAAATCCATTTGAATAAGCTACCCCTTGTGGAGAATCTACAAAATGCTAAACATGAGTAAGTGACTCATTAACTCAGTGAATTATTTCATGTATGAAAGTGTACATTTGTGATTGAGTCACAATGTCTGCATGTGTGCACAAGTTACTGCATGTGTGACTGAGTTAGTGAAGGAGTCAGGGAGTGAATTAGAAACCTGTCATGTCACTCTGCACCAGAATGCAGTTAAGGACTCAGACAGTCTCAATCTTTAAGTACAAGCTGAAAACCTATTTGTTTAGTCAGACATGTTTTGTGATAGTGGACTGGCTAGATGCTTTATGTCCCACGGTGTCATCGTGCCTGTGTTACCTTTTGGTGCTCAGTTATAGTTATGCAGCCATAGCTAGACCTGCTGGAATTCTGGCCTGCACTCTCTCAAAATGCACAATCTTTGAAACCACTCTATGATTAGAGAATACCTTATAACCTGTTCCCTTTCTCTGTTAAACTGTATGTGTATTCCTGATGCCTGATCCTCACACACTTCTATAGCTATTCCATCTGCACCTGCCTGATTCCCCCTGATGCTTTACAGTACTCCTGCATTCTTACCTTCTACAATTTTGACTCACAACCTGTGGGTATCCATGTGGGATAATTCACAGCAGCAAGCAGCTTATGCCCAAGTCTTACCCTTTCTTGAGTAAATAATCACATCAGTCTTGTAGACATGAACATTTTAGAACAACGGCAATAATCATAAAGATTGCTTATCCCAGGACTCATATGACACAAAACAATATTTGTTTAATAGCTATTCAAATGTTTATTAAAATGTTTATTTAATAGCTGAACATTCTGGCTTCATGAAACATACTTCAAACCAGTTAAATTTGATTATTTTAATGAATGGAATACTTTTTCCATATCAAGTAGAGGAAAAAAATATGGAATAACTCAATGATGAGGAAATTAAATATGGAATCACCTTGTAATTTGCATTTCTAAAACAAATACCAGCACAGTCTAAAAATGTTAATTAGTCTACAGTTAAAAGAGAGTGCTTACAGACCTTAACCTCTGTGTTTTTGAAAGGAAACATGGCCCCAAAAAGAGAGCTGTCAATTGAAACAGTGGAAAGGATCATACAACTCATTCAACAAGGAAATCTGTCACAGAATGTGACAAAAGATGTTGGTTGTTTCCAGTCAGCTGTGTCTAAAATGTGTTGCAAGTATAAAAAAAATGGGAAGGTTATAAAAGAATACAGGTAGACCAGCATCAGGTTAGAAAACTCAAAGCAATATGTTTTGGAAATTAAAAATGCACAACAAAACAAATGGAAAACAAATGAGTGGAAACAGAAGTCAATGTTTGTGGCAGAACTGTAAGAAAAGGCAAACAAAAACCAGCACTAGCACTTCAACAGAAAAAAGCATGGTTACAGTGGACTAAAGAGAAGCAATCATGGCGTGTGGATGATTGGATGAAAGGGATATTCAGTGATGAATCAGCACTGGCCAAGAAGATGATGCTGGAACCTTTGTCTGGTGCCATTCTAATGACTCATATAAAGATGACTGCCTGAAGAAAACATTCACATTTCCCCACTCATTTATAGAAAATAGGTTTGGTGGTGAAGTCATTTTTCAGGATGATAATGTATCTTGCCACAATGCAAAGAGTGTTAAAGTTTTTCTTCAGGAAAGGCACATCAACTCAAACAGTTGCAAACAGTTCGAATCTCAATCTCAATCTATTTAAATGGTGGAAATTTGAAAAAACGGTCCATGACAAGGCTCCATCCTGCAAAGCTGATCTGTCAACTGCTAACCAGCTGAATGGAGAATATTGTTTTTAATTAGTGAAGTCCATGCCTCAAAGAATTCAGACTGTCATAAAAGCCCGACGAGGAGCAAAAATGTACTATTTCAGATTTTTTCGTTGATGATTCCATAATTTTTTCCTTTTCTTGTCCTGGAACAAAAATGCCATTAATTAAGACAATTTTATTGAATTACTGTAGTTTGGGGTATGTTTCATGAAGCCAGAATTTTCAGCTATTAATAAAAATCTGTTTGTCATATTCGTTTGCGAAAAAGTAAAAAACAAAAAACAAAAAAGCCGAGTGAGCATCTAAATGTGATGATTCCATAATCTATGCCAATTTTTGCGTGCTTATTCTGAACATTCAGCACACTTAGTACTGTTTGTCTTTACTTTTCTACACCTATATTCCTATATATAGTTTCCTCTGGAACTCAATTAATGGATCTTGTATAGTAGCACTACTTGTATTGTTCTCTGCTTGATATATCGCTTTGC
>JAOUWY010000003.1:11340357-11357422 GCA_025728095.1 Prietella phreatophila
AATATAAAAACACACACACACACACACACACACACACACACACACACACACACACACACACACACACACACACACACGTGTGCATGCATAAAAGCTTTCGTACACATAAGTGAGTCCACACATGTGATCCCCTGTGGTTGCTGTATAAAATTTATGACCTCTGGAGAGCTTGAACCTGATGAAATGACACAACAGGTGTACAGCTGCTGCAGGTCTCTGCACTAATGAATCCAACTGTACAGGACTGACCCCCGAACAGATCAACACCACTGAAGCCTAACAGACTAACAGGATCACTTTAACACTGCCTCATTAAGAAAAGGAGAACTCGTTTTTTTACATGGAGCTCAAATTAGCATGCAAAAAGTTTGCACATAGTGGACATACAGTACACTCTGTAGACTGGTAAAATGATACTTAAGTAGAACAGTGTTCCAGCTGATGCTAGCTATCTACAATACAAACTATGCAACAAAATGTAAGCTACATTTCACCTCTGCTGCTAATTATAAATAATGAAGACATAAATGCTGCCCATAAAACAATTCAACTCAATCTGTTAATCAGTAATCTTGAGCTACTTTTGTTTCCAATCAACAGACAGGAAGCTGTGTAGCTTAATGTTTTAAAAGTTTATATTTTGTATGTTTCAAAAATGAATTACATTGAATTTACCAACTGAAAAATATAGCTATTGCAGGTCATATTACTTTTAAGGAAAATGAAAATAAATACAACCCTGTATCTGATTAAATTACAACCACAGTTAGGTTATACTGTAGTGTTTCACTTTTACTTTAACCAGGCAAATATTTGTCAAGTGCTAGAGACAGTTGCAAGTGCAGGCAATCCTTACTGCAAGAAATTAACCTGGGTTATATTTGTGGGTATGTGTGGATTGAGTCCAGGTATGAGTGATCAGTATTCAGGTTAAGATTCTGGGAAACAAAGTTCATGGCTGAATCCGGTTATGATGTGACGCACAGTATAACAGGTGTTCTGACAAACTATTACACACACCACTCAAAATCTCTCAGATAATATTTTCACCATTTGTAGTTTTCTGAACTGTTTGTAATTTCCCGATATGAAATATGTTTGTATGTACATAAAGCAGAAGAAATGTTCTACATTTGTAAAGTTTGGTTTTAGATTCCATTCTGACTGCGTCACAAGACAATCACAGACCTAGTATGTGTTTAGATAGTCGTTAGCATGTTTGCCTCACACCTCCGAGGTTGGAGGTTCAATTTCCACCTTTACCCCATGTGCATGGAGCCAGTATGTTCTCCAGTTCCTCCTGCAGTCCACAGACATGCGTTGTAGGCGGATTGGAATCTCTAAATTGTCCATACTGTGTGAATGGGTGTGTGACTGTGTGTTTGTGTGATGCAATGGGTTGCCACCCCTTCCAGGATGTCCCCGGCCTTGTGCCCCAAGTCACCTGGGAAAGGCTCCAGGCTCCCCGCAGCCCTGTGTAGGATAAGCAGAGGGATGGATATTTCCTCACCATTTTGGTGAAATTTAGGTATAGTTGATTAAAGTTGAGGTGTCAGTGTATTTTATAACAAGAAAAAATAGACAAAAATAAAAAGATTTTGACCAAAACCAGCTTTTTATTCTCTTTTATCTATTTTCCCAGACTACCACAGAAATAGAAAAATATCAATGTATTTACACTCATTTTGTTCTAAATTATAAAAAAGAAAAAAAGAAATGCTGGAAACAAACATTTGTTATTAAATATGTTCAAACTTAAACCATAGAAACCACCTTACTACTGGAAAATGTCATAAAAATAGCTAATTAATATCGTAGCAGATGGATACTGACCCACTAGGTTAATCAATAGCTAAAAAAACAACCCTCCAACCCACACCCCCAGACATGGTGCCCAACACTATGAGCGCTGCTTTCCCTAGTTTAGTTCTCCACGTGCTTTCATTTATTTTTCCATGTGTATTTGCATTGGTTCCAGTGCTGTTTCTGCCCCTGTCCGCAAACTGGTTTGTTACCTATTGTACTCGACAGTTCTGTGTTTTATTTTGATTAGGTTGTCTATTTATACACTCCTATTTCTTTGTCGTATTGTAAAATCTTACTTGATGGTAATCGTGCGTTACTTGAGCGTGGTTTCTCCGTCTGAAATGTTTAGCATTCTGGATTGTACCTGTGGCTTTTCTTCTTTTTTTTTTTTGGCTTTGCCTACATGCGTCTTGACCTTCATTTTGTACCATGATGACAATTTTTGGATTGCACTTAATCAAAAACATGCTAAGTTTATGCAATAATTTCCCACCTGCATCAGCCCACATGTTACAAGCTGATCCTTATATTGTATATAAAAATTCTTCAATCAACTTTTGACTTTGTCAAATATTGTTAAACTGAATGCATTTGAAACATTGTGATGTATTTGTTATGAGAAGCAAGAATGTCTTACACAGTCTCACTGTTAATTCCACCTGGGTATGATTAAAAATGTCCATGTTAAACATTCAGAACAATGTGCTGAGAACTTCCAAAATGTGTTTATAACACGTGCATGGAGGTTGGGTAAAATAAGTTATATAAGATTACGATTTGTCTGCTAAGGCAGGGTAGTGTACTATTCAGAAGCATCACAATTCCATTGTTTACTGAATAATGTTTCCACAATTTTAATGGAGGATTGAATGAGGAAGGTCTGGTTGCAGAGTGCAGAAGATAAGTGGGTGAGACTTAGCATAGGACAAACAGTTGTCAATGTTTTCTTTAGTAGGCACCCACCATTTAAAACTAGTTATATTATTACATCCAGGTAAGCTTTAAAAAAAAAAAGAAGATACCTTATTTTAGCTGAATGGTCGGTGTTAGCTGGTAAGGTTATTAACATTTTAATCTAAAATACATAATTAATCTCAGAAATCCTGTCATATTAGACTGTTGGCTAACATGATGTCTGAAAATATCTGCATGTATATAAATAACATTGTCATCCTTCTCCCTACTTGAATATTTTATATATACAGTACATTATGGACTCAAAGAAACACCCACATTCCTATGTATGTATGCTCACATTTCCATATACTGCATGCAGTGCCAGCCCATGCACATATGGTATTAGGCAAGTTTCACTCAAGCCTCACAACACCATGCTTCCCATTTTCAGACTGAACACTTCAGACGAAGATGTGCCTTCACACATTTATTTTTTTCTTCACAGCATTTTATTCCTGCCTCAGATTTAATTTTTTTTCCCTCAATGTACAAATGGCATTGTCACCTATTTGTCATTCAGGAAACACCTATATGTATTTTTTTACTCAATATATTATTCTTTGTTCCCTATTGTTCAAATCCAGCTGGCACTGGTTTTATCTAATTCTGACCAGTACTATGGTTACAACAAATCTATTCAGTAACTTAGAGCTACAACAGATTTGTACTTATGGATTTTGTGTTAACTTTATTAATGACAAATGCATTCTTGGAAAACTGCCTCATCAGACCTGGTCTGAATACATCCATTGTTCAGATCACTTCTAACTTGGAAAAAATTCCTTTTCTTTCACTGTTTTGTCCTCATTACACACCTTCAGCTCTCTGTGAGTTTGAAATTTTATGGAGTTTTGGTGTAACTTTGGTGGAAATTTTTAGTTCTGTTTGGCCTGGGGAAATATTTATACTCCACAAAAAAAATTGTAAATGTGGTTCAGAGTGTCTATATTTTGAATGTGAAGAGCAATTAATATGTTATTTTTACACATGTCTGGGTGTATGTGTAAAAATAGTGATTTCCCTGTACGTTTCACTAGCATTCAAGGCAATTCCAGATGTTGCCTGCTAAAGACCCCACAAGCCATCCTCCTTCTCTCTAGCTTTCTGCAACCCGAATAGTCATAACTCCAAAAAGGACCCTGTGGTAAAACCACATGTCACACTCGATCAGTTTTAATATTAGCAGGATTCTGGGAGTGCACGTGGCAATTTGTACATCTGCGCACTAACGTGTGCACCGATCCAGGCCTGCTGAGAGCGCGTGAAACTAGTCCCGCCTCAGGAGAAAAGTGTGTTTGAAATGTGACGGCGAGTGGGGAATTTTATAATATGGCCCCATTCTGCAGCTTTCAAGCTGTTTCTCTGGTGGCAGGTGGAACTTCTCACTGGACACAGAGGAAGCAAAATAATGTTTCTTGGGAAGAACTGTTGGATGGCATGAAAAGCTCAAAGAGATAAACCATTTCAAGTCAGCTAGATAATGTCCATTGGAGTGTTTCGTGTTTCCATTGTTATCTACTGAGGACGATTCGCATAAAATGGGACCAAAACCTTTCCCCTTACCCAAAGAAAATCACTCAGGCAGGACGTGCATCTAAAATGTATCTCTTTATTTCTGTACTGAAGCAATCAGGGTAATGTAGCAAGTAATGTAGGTCTAGCCTCCCAAAAATCTCTCCAGAAACATTTCAGTTTTTCAGAACATCACCCAGAATTGTTGTAGTTTAGGACACTGTTACTATCCTCTAACTGAAATTTCACCATGTTGCAGAATACTGAAACATTGCGGGTAGCTATCTAAGACAAGCCAGAATCTTTTTATTATAATATTTATTTAGCATTAAATTGGTATTCCACCTGCCCATCCATGCCTGTGGACTGTAATGCAAAGCTGTAAATAAGAATATGATTATCATGAATTAGACCCTATTGTAGAATTTAACATTATTCATTATCTTCTAAATTACTTTCAAGATAATTACACACTGTAAGCTTGATGAATATTTAAAACATAATGTATGAAGTTAAGTTTATAAACATCTCTGGATGAGCCAACAGTAAATATTTTAGATGAGACGTCTGTTACATGTTAAACCAAAAAAAAGCAGTCATTATCTTGGATGATAAAATGTATGAATTCAATTTTCATTCAGTTCAATTCTTGGCACAAAGAAAATTGATTATCTAAAACTCTCATCTGTTCAGCTCATGAAAATCTGAAATGTGTAACCCGAGGACGAGCCGGGACGATCTTAATTAAAAACAGCAGAAAACAAAAGATAAAAATCAGTCACTCTAATAGGTCTCTTAGTATTTTCCATCTATCAAAGCAGATATTTTATCATTTTTTGGTTTTATAGTATATCCTAATTGTGATATTACTGTACATATATCTAATAATGTCATTCTATTAATTATTTCATAATCTGTTGGCAAACTAGCATTTGTGAAAATATCATTTCGAAAGGATTTTTTTTTCTATTTACAACTAAGGTCTAAAAGTAGATTTCCATGTGAATCTATTGGAGAGTGCACAGTAGCAGCTAATTTGTTCCCACTCAATTAGCATATACATCGGTATTGCTTTTCAGGTCCTTCATCCCACATGAGCCATCTCCAAAGATTTACCAAATGAGAAGTTATAAGCTTCGTAAAGCGCCACATATGTAAGCAAATTGAAGCACCCCGGGGAAAAGAAGTGGTCACAGTGTTACATACATCCTCTCTGGCAGCTTAAATGGTGAATGGTGAGTCAAGTGTCTAGAAAATGCATTTAAGATACATGGAAACAGTGCATTAAAAATAGATCAAGGGACTCATGGCAGAAGAGGGCAGAGTGAACATTAGCTGGCTGTTGATGGGATCTTAAGTAGTGTCTGAGAATGAAGGGAATTTTAATTGGGGACAATTAGAAGCTGCACATCACATCACAGACCTCACACATACACACTCACACACTCAAGCTTGGTAATTCTTGAGTTCTCTAACTTTTAGTGGACTAGTTTAGTGTAAAAAAAAAAAATCCCAGCCAAGACATAAGCAGGGTCAGAAGTCTGCTACTATAAGAGAAGCAAATAGCAAAAATGTATTTGTTTGTTAAACATCAAGTAGTAAAAAAGAAAGCTGCATATAGCAAACACTTTGACTCAACATTTATGGTAAGATGAAATTTACCAAATTTTTTCCTTCTAAATCTTGTGGTCAAGTGCGGTTCGAGAAAAGTAAAAATTTTTTTTTTTAATCCACTTTAAGACATTTATTAACAGTAAATAATATGATGATTATAATGAAATCTTATGTTGATATTTTCATCAAATGTTACTATATCACCAATGGAAAAGATTAAACTATTGCTTTGGTGCCTCAGTATTCCCAGCCTTAATACCAATATTAAAAATTTAGACTTATAGAAAGGACATGTATGAATCACAGCCTTAACTGAGAAATGAATTTGTAATCTATTGTACAATACATCAAATAATAAAAGCCAGTCTATAAGGAAAAACTCTTAACTTCACTCCTGTCTATGCCATAAAAAGATTTTCAAGGTGAATGAGCGTCTGACCCACCAAAAAGAAAAAAAAGGGGGAAAGTGTAACCCAAAACAGCACCATTCCTTACTTGGAGAGGAAAGGCAAGTGGAAAATTGTGTGTCCAGCTTTATTATTTTTTCAGCTCCTAGGCACAGGGCCTCATCTACAGTATGACTACAGAGAGTAAGAACTAAAATGGGACATCCACTTCCTCCTGTTATACGGTAGCATTTTTTAGTTGAATAGCTAGTCATGATCAGGATTCACAAAATTGTCAGTGAATTCATGTGTGTAATTGAAATAAATATTCCATTTAAACTTGTCAGCATAATACATATATGATAGCAGTAACTCATGCCAATTATGCTATTTGAATCCTAATAAAGCCAGTAAATTGAGGTTCACAGCTCGTATAGGATATGAACATATACTTATTTCACCCACTGTGTGTGTGTGTATGATTCAAGAAATCCGGAAATAGAAAGAATTCACAACATTAAAGTCCATAAATAAAGTTATGTGTAATAAAGTGGAATGACATTGAACATGCTAAGAAAAAGCAGTTCTCTAAGGCAAGGTAAGGCAAAAAAACAGCTGAAATCTGTAAGTAACAATACCCCCTATCTGTGCAAATTAATATCAACTTAGTAAATTGATGGTCTATAAAAAGGCTTTTCATTACCAAGTTGTCACACAATAAACATCACATGATGGTAAAAGCAAAGAGTTCTTATAATTCCGGATTTCTTGAGTTAATACTGATGCCTGGTGAAAATTTCATGTGAATAGACTCATTGGAAATATATTTACTGAAAAAATGTTGATTCGTCCAATATTTATTTCTCCCACTGTGGCCTCAAGAAGACAGACTCGTGTTTAGATCAAGAAACAGAAATTGTCTATAATAATAATAATAATAATAATAATAATAATAATTCCATATTAACATTGTGTATTACAGATTCATTTTAGAAGTATTACATAAGAACGACATGTGATCTTAGTGCTACTGTATTTTACATTTATGCTACAACACTATCAGCTATTTAGCCACCATTGCTACCTGCTTAAGTTAGTAATGATGCTCAGCATACAGCCTCACTTGTAAAATGATCAAATAGAGACTAATAGATGTGATGAACAACTATAATGACACAAGCAGAATGGCCTTTGCCAATAGCTGTCTGATATGGCGCCATAAATTCACACCAGTTTCCATATAACTGCCAATATAGGAGAAGATTAATGTTTCATATATCTATGAAGAGCCAGTTCTGGAATTGGTTGCTAGCAATTTTAGCCACAGCATTGAAGTCGTAGATAATATCATTGTAGATCACTCTATACCATTCTATGAGCCAAGAAAAATTACTGTCTCAGTATCACAGCTCATTTTAGATTATTAAGTACCAGTTTTCTACTCTGTTCATGAGTCCTCAGTGACACAGAGCAGGCTATCCCTCAAAACGGAGCAATACATTACTTGGTTCCCTTTACGCTGACTTGTTTTATTCTCAGCCACAATACATCAAAATGTCACCGACAGAGCCCAGCACAGCAAAACCTGCCAGTTGTGTATCCTTTATGCACTATTTTTATAAATACCCACCACCATAATGCCACAAACCACAGAAGCCATGCCTGTGCCTGGTATTAGCCTTCTTGTTCCACGCACCGCCTCAAATTGTCACTTGTCCACCATTACCCATCAGCTCAAAACCACAGTTTCCCCAACAATCTACCAAAAATAAATCAGCACACTCCCAGCTCTCAAAAATGTACCCTGCCTACACTCAGACCAAGGGCGTTCTGCTTTTTTTCTCCTGCCTCATGATCCATTTGAGCGTTATCCATTGCTCGCATTATGTGTAAACACTGGCGCTAGTGTGATAGAAAGAGCCAAGAAGGCACAGCTGGCTAAGATCAAAAACGTAGTGCAGGCAGTAGAGCATGTTCGACACACTGTGAAGAAGTCTGTGGAAGATGGACTTCTCTGAATGCCCTATCGTATGCGCTGTATGTGTGTCTCAAGCAACACAAAGAGACTGGCAGGGAAGGTGTCTGAGGGAAACATATGCTTTATCTATTAGTTTAAGCTTCTGCTGTCATAGGGAATAAGCCCTGTATATTGTATTGTAGAGGATTGATGGACATTTTGACATTTCTGATAGATGAGATCTGCTGTGAAAGGACCTCATTTTAACTCCTGTCATTGTTCATGTTATTGAAAAATCTTTTTTGTTTGTTTGTTTGTTTTTCCTTCTAATCACTGCCCTCTGGAACAACTGAATCCAAAGTACCAGGAATAATTTAACATGTCTGAAGAAGAAGGAACCTGAGGCAGGTGGGAAAAACCTGCAAATCTTTTGGGAGGTAAAGCTGTGAGACGTGGGAACTGGTGTACATTTTTGAGATCCAGTGTGTGAAATGAGAGTTGATTTGCATGCACTATCCAATCAAGCTAATTCTGTCATTTATGTCAAGATCAGTGTTTCCAGGGCATGTCTAAACATTCTACACAGCCTAAAGTCTTGGTAAATGTGGTTATGGTGTTGTGAATGAAAAGTGTTTGGTGTGTGCTTATCATTATTTTTATTGTACCCAATTTTCATCCATCCATATAATGTACTGCTTATCTCACACCGGGTCACAGGGAGAATGGTGCCTATCCCAGTGGACTCTGGGCACAAGGTGGAGGAAACCCTGGGCAGAATGCCAACTCATCGCAGGGCACAATCACACACATTCACACACTACAGACAATTTGGGAATGGCAATCAGCCTACAACGCATGCCTCTGGACTGAGGGAGGAATCTGGAGTACCAGGAGGAAACCCTCGAAGCACAGGGAGAACATGAAAGCTCATGAAAGCTAATGTTGCAAATGAACTTTTCTGTGACCCCAACCCTTGGCCAGCCTACATTCTTTCAGATTCCATATTTATCATTATAGGACTTCAGTTATATTTGAACATTTTATAATGTTAACATACGCATGTGTAAAATATAATCACTCAATAAGTGATGGACAATTGGAGCCATGATATTTCTGGTCATTGTCCCTAAATACCCTACATAAATACGATGCTCTTTTTGTTATATTGTTGCGTTTTAGTGGGAATCATGTAAGAATGTGTACTGTGACTGCAAGGTGATGTGTTGGAAATTTCTTACATCCACTGCCCATGTTTAGATGTTTTTTAACATTCATAGTCATGTGGACCAGAAGGTACTCAAGGTGCCATGAGTAATTCGATTTTTTTTTTAACGAGACAAGTGCAGGAACATCCTCAAATGATGGATAAGCAGGTGTAGCACAAAGGACAGAGCAGATTTTTCTTGTTTTTCTGCTAAATGAACATTTACAGTAATATTAATAGAAATTGTCCCTCAAGGGGACATAAATGGAAGTATTAGTTACAAAGCAGAGCTCTGTCAGCGCAAACAACCCAGAGATACTTTGCAAATACACACTGTTAAGTGCTGTAAGTTAAACACACTCACACACCATGAGATTGTCACAATAAGTTCTGGAATATTTGTCATAACAGTAGGCAGACTACCTTAGCATCATCGTTATGCCACCAACTCTCTGCAGCAACAACTCACTCAAAGGTCAATACATTACATGCTCGCCCTAAATCAACCCCGGACAAGCTCTCAGCACATGCAGATCCCTTCAACAACTGCTCTGGGAACAAAGTCCAATAAGGGAATGAAGTGAAGCTAGGTTTCCATAACAGACCCCAAAACAGCTACGGCAGGGGCACACAGTGTAACTGCATTAATAGCCATCACGGCAGAGTCGTGTAATGGCCAGAAAAGTCTGGCATACCTGGACTGCCTAATAGAGAGGGCTAAATGAGGCTGACTTGGCCTCAATTCCCCTTTAAACCCTGAAGGCGGTAGGAAAATGTCTCTAGCCTCCTAGGACACCTTCCTCAAAGGAAGTTCCACACTGACTAGAATTATTGGTATGTGCTGGATATTTCAGTTTTGCATTAAGCATTAAATATGGATGGATATCACATTATTTCAATGATATATCTTTATCTTAAATTGTAGTTATAGCCAGAATCAAGCTTGTTGGTTTATTTTAGTAATGTTTTTTTTTTCAAAAACCGATTTATTATAATTAAGCAATATTGCATAAGCAAGTGTGCTGTTACAGTGAATTTCAACATAGAAATATTTCAACATAGTTTACAGAATTTGTCACTGTCTTCCGCTCAGGGTGCAGGCATCAGTTCACTGTATTCAAACCGAGTAGAAAGAGCACAACACAACTGGCTATGTGCATGATAACGTACACCACAGACATGCAACCAGTGCTCAGCAGTGGAAGGCTAAGCTCCAATGCAGCAAGTTTTAGCTACAAAATGAGTACCCCTGTACTGCGGTCAACTCATTACAATGGGCTCAATACAACGGACTCAATACAACACTTCCATGAGTGAGGAGAAACAGACAAAATAGTTGATAAGAGATGAAAAACTAATTCACTGGTATGAAAGTGGTTCGGCTATCTAAGATCTGATAAACTTCAGGTTTCAGTGTGCTGCAAAATGTGCTGGAGAGTGATGCCGAATAGCAGCAGGAACACATCAAATCTGTTCCACCATCAGCAGTAGTTTCATCCGATAGAATATTCTGAGAGTCAACAGATGAGACACCATAAAAGTTTAAGTCTACCAGCTGTATCAAAAGAGAAACCCATGAAGGAAGCCCAGATATCTGCATTCATGCCTTATGACAAGCAGTCTAAACAACATAAAGACATTAATAAGGTTGTCACAAACTTTTTGGCTAAGGACATGATGCTGTGGGTTTCAGGAAAATTATGTCAGTCATCGATCTGATACGAGCTCCCTGGCTGGAAATATTTTTCACGCACCGCTATACCTACACTTTATGGTGAAGTTAGAGAAAGGGTGGAGGAGTAACTGAAGCCAGTGTCATATTCTGCGACCACAGCTGACCTGTGGTCAAGTCAAACCTCGGAACCATACTTGAGCCTGACAGTCCACTTTATTGACCAAGATTGGAAGCTTGTCAGCTCATGCCTCCAGACGGTTTACTTTCCTGAGGATCACATGGGCAAAGCAATTGCAGCTGGACGTATGAATGCGCTTGCCTCCTGGGGACTCAGTGAGGACTGTCAGGTCTGCATCACCACAGATAGCAGGACCAATACCATCAAGCCCCTGAGTTGAACAGATGGACAAGACTACAATGCTTCGGGCATTGATTGAACTCTGTTATTGGTAAGTTATATACAATTAATATACATTTGGGTATTAAGTTATTTTGCTTATGGTATGAGCATATATTACTAAAATAATTGCAGTAACAAATAGGCGATATGCTTTTATGCTTGCTATATGGTTGTTGCATGCCATGTCATAAGAATTTAATTGAGCATGTGTTATAAAACACATTGAGTTGAGGTGCTCTGTGTTGTGTAGGCTATGACTAAGGAGTCTTGCACTGCACTCTTAAGTGGCTTAAAGCATAAAGCTCCATATCAAACCCAGACACTAGATATTACTTGGTACTTAGCTGGCCTATAGTTTTGATTAGGTGATTTCATTCCCCCATTTTTTAAAGTGACTTTATAGGCTATTAATTTATTCTTTAGTTAAGACATATATTGTATTTGTATGGATTCATACATACAGGAATTCTATCAATTAAATTCAAAGGTGTTTTACTCACATGGAAACAGATTTTTACAGATGCCAAATAAAGTGTGAAATAAAAACTAAAAAATGTACGTAAGCAGGAAAATTGTGAACTATAATTACGAGTGAGAACTATATATTGCAATATCTTTTCTCTCTCTGTCTACAGAGGAAGTTCACCAAGACAAGCGAGTGGACAGAGCAATTGGGGTCTGTAAAAATGTGGGGGCTGCCTTCTCCTAATCCTGGAAGAAAAAACAGGATCTTGCAACTGCTTAGGAGGAGTACCACAGCTCATCACTGAAACACCAAAAAGATGTGGCTCCTGTCAACAAATAGTGAAGAGGGTTATGAAGCTGAAAAGCGCCATCACAGAGGTCCTCTCAAAGGACAAGAAGACCAGATCACTGGTTCCTACCTGGCAAGATGTGGACGTTTTAGAGTCTATAGATGCAGCTCTAAGCCCGCTCTACAAATTCACTGATACCTTGTCCGGTGAGTCCTATGTCAGTGCATCATTCCTAAAACCAGTGATGCATCTCTTCAACACCTACATCTTGAAGGATGCAGAGGATGACACAGACCTCCCAGGACAATAAACAAAACAGTGATGGGATACCTCAACGAAAAGTATGTTGACCCAGCCATGGATGATCTACTTGACATGGGATGCCTTCGTTGATCCAAGATTCAAGCTTCAGTACACTCAGGAGGAGAACAGAGAACACATCAAAGAGAGAAAAGGGATGATGATGGGAGAGATAGCTGTTGTGATAAGGGAAGAGGAGTCTAGAGATACTAGTGCCACCAGCCAAGAAAACAAAGTGGTTTCTGGATAGCTTTTTTCAAACAGGCCCACCACTAAAAACACAGAAGGCACAGAAGGCTCTGCTGTACACAGAGTGCACAGCAGGTAGATGAGAGGGAGCTCTGCAACTACCTTCTGTCTCCAGATGCTCACAATGACTCAAAGCCTCTGGATTGGTGGAAAGTCTATCAAAAGAACCTTTCCAGAGCAAGCCACATGACAAAACATTACTTCTGTATTCAGACCACAAGCTCTCCCTATGAAAGGGTTTTTTAGTACAGGTGGCAACATTGTCACATTTAAAAGGGCATCTTTGAAGCCAGATCATTTAGACCAGCTTGTAATTCTTGCCAGAAACCTCTAGAGGCTGTCATATGGTGTCATCAACCCTCAACAATGTCCCTGTCACAGCGTTAGCGTTTGTTGTTACTCACTCTTTTTTGTGTTTTCTGCAGCATTTCTGACCACTTTTCATATTTTTTATCCTGGCTGAAGCAGTTTTGATGCATTTATCTATAAGAAAAAGAGAAGCCTATGCTGTAGTTTAAATTTAAAGATATTAAGAGTGACAACGGTGAAAGTTTTATGCACTCTGTCTAGGGTGTACCCCGCATAGTGCCTGATGCTCCCTGGGATAGGATCCAGGTTTCCCCCGCGACCCTGAAAAGGAGTAAGCGGTAGAAGATGGATGGATGGAGAGTTTTATGTATATTTGTCAGTGACTTCACATTTGTTATTTGTATAAAGGTTAAATACAAATAAAAGGTGAACATTAATTTATTTGTACCGTTTTTATTTCTAAAATATTCTATTGTTTTATAAGAGATTTCATAGACTTGGCAAATTCATTATTCTGACGTTTGTGGTACAGACATCCATTGTGTGTGTTCTTGGCAGTTTTTCTGAGGCTTTTATATTGTTCATATCAATATAGGAATTATATTGCATCGACCGAAATTAAGAAATATATCGTGATATAACTTTTGGCCATATTATCCAGCCCTGAAGAGTGCTATTAATAAGAAATGATATGAACTCTCATTTCATACACAATATGGCCAAATATTTTGTTTATTTTTGCTCTGTCAACACAAATTGTTCTCAATGAAGCCACAGCTGGATATATGTTGCCGTGCAACACACAGACCAAAGGTACACTCACACATACAGCAATTGTATCACTGTAAGTCACCAGTCGCTGTACTATGAAGTCGCCAGTAGGCGTTCCTACTACTAGTTGCCATAGTAGGGTGGCGCAACTAGCATTCCACTTTTGACAACAAACCAGTTTTCTTGCCCCTAAAATTAAACATTCTGGATGGAGAGCGTTTTTATATAAAATTCATCAGTGTATATATGCATCACATTCTATGAGATGAAAGAGAAACAGTGTGTGCTCTTTGTCATTGTGGCCATCTATCTGTTGTTTCAAAGACAACGTGCCAGAACAAATATAACCCTCTTGTGGTAGAAACAAATCTCTGCAGATGATATCATTCATATATAGCACTTAGCTGATCCCAGCCAGATCTCATTACACAGACAAGCTAAATGAAATGTTTGTGAGGGGCACATGTCTAATGCTTACCTGATCATCATAGCGATATGTGAGATACTTCTCTCCTGTTGTGTCCTCCAGAAAGCTTCCTTGTGGAGAGAGAGCGAACTCAGGCAAGAAATATGCACTCTGAGACTGACTTGCTTCTGCCTGTAGAACAAAATAAAACATTAGAGACACGTTGATGTTTTACATCTGGTTTGCACAGGTATAACACTAGGAGTTTCTCTGCTCCAACACACTTCATTTCACTAATCAACCCATTATGAATCCACTTATACTGAAACTGTATTACAAAATACACCACACTATTAGGGTATATATATACTACATACACACGATATTAGGTATGCCTTCCTCGTGACTACATTGCCCATTTTATCAACAAAACCCATACAGGAGCACTATGTAGTTGCACATCTTTTGCCATGCATTATCTCTCAGCCTTCCCCTGCTCAATCATTATAGTGACCTCCACTGGACCATCATCCATCCATCCATTTTCCATATCGCTTATCCTACACAGGGTTGTGGGGAGTCTGGAGCCTATCCCAGGGAACTCAGGGCACAAGGCAGGGAACACCCTGGACGGGATGCCAACCCATCACAGGGCACAACTGCGCACACATTCACACACTAAGGACAATTTGGATTTGGAAATATCAATCAGCCTACAACACATCTTTGGACTGGGGAGAAAACTGGAGTACATGGAGAAAACCCCCAAAGCTCAGGGAGAACATGCAAAATCAATTCACACAGGACGGAGGCAGGATTCTAACCCCCAACCTCGGCGGTGCAAGGCAAGCATGCTAACCATGTAGCCACCATGCCCATCAAAACCCATCAAACTGTGAGTGTAAAAAAATTTATTTTTACATTCCATTTAAAATGATCTGAGAATGATCCAACTTCCAAAAACAAAACAAAAAAAAAAAACTATTACTATATCTGTTCAGAGATGATCCAGTGGGAGACCTTTTCAGCTGATGGATGAGGTTACAAATTGTGCATAGAATTATATAGGGTGCAACATGCAGTTGTAAGTGTATGATACATGGTGTATAACTTAGCTTCAGTTAGCGATAACTAGAATATTCTATATTCTATAATATAAAGATTATTCCCAATAAAACTCTGAATATTGTCAAAGTGAGTTACTGAGTTCAGGTGTGAACCCCAAACACTGATAAATAACAGATAGCTGAACTGGTTAGTGTGACTTTCTGTTCACATTTTGCATTTTATATTTTCCACTCATCATATTACTAATTATATTCCAACTGCCTCCAAGCCATTAGTCACTGGCCATGATGGAGATCCATGTTTCTTGCAGAGTTCAGTTCTTATTCCATCTACTCTAGCCAATCAGGGCTTTGGCAAAGCATCAATTAGCAGGATTAGATGTGTTTAATAGGCAACAGAGCTAAACTCAGCAGGAATGTAGATTTGCAGAACCAGAGTTGGTGATCATTGTAGTAATCTAATAGACATTAGCAGCTAAAGTTCTGTGTCAGTGAGCCAGGTTGTGGGTTAAAATCACATGTGATTAGATTTGGTTGAATCCAATCTAATGTGCAAGTTGTTTTAAATGAAAGTGTATACTAAAAACAAGAAAGAAAACAGAAAGTGCATTTATGATGTTAAACAGAATGCAGTAAATATGAAACAGCATCATGAAACTATACTCGCACAGTATTTGGACTATAAAAAGCTTAACGATAGGTGTCATGAATCAAGGTTTGTGCAAATGACTTTAACCTGATATCAGCGTTACGCAATAACACGTAGGTAGTTATGCCCTCTCTGACCCAGAATGTATTATACACTAGTATACACCTCTTCTGTTCATGGTTTAGAAAGGACATGTTGGAGCATTAATCAGCTTCACATGGCTGACAAGGATGTCGTTCATGAATCTCTTATATCATTATGCTATTGCTCCAATCTTCGTCAACGAACCACAATATGCAGCTTAAACATTATTTAGGAACTCATCGACCACAGCACCTCCTTAGCAACAAGATCTCCATCACCCTAAACAAACATTCACATTTTTTAATTCAGGCAAAGGCTCATTTTGCTCAATGGGTCACCTAGAACAATCCCAGAGCCATGAAACCCTGCCAGAGAAGAAATTCCACCTTACGCAAAAGGCTTTACTCACAAAAGCTTAGCAGCAACATACACTCAGAGCACAAGTCCTCAATCATGGCAGCAATTTTCAAGCACAATGAACTCACTGTATTTAATTCACAGTATGGTGGGGATTAGCTAAACAGGCTAGCCACACTCTTCTAAACAATTTGTGATGGTTTATGAGGTTAAAGAATTGTGGAGGAATCTCTTGAAGGACACAAAAGGTGTTTTCTCTCACCATTTCCTAAGGAAACATATTTGCAAATGAGAATCTGGCACCACACAGTCAGTCGCTGTGCATAGGGATAGAGATTGTGTTAAGAGAAACAGTGCCTAGGAATATATTTAAAGCAGATATGCAGCTGCCAGCTTTTAAAGGCACTTGCTTTCATCAGTGACAGTCAGTTCTATACTGACAGGCCTGCATTAACAGCCTGATGTGTGTGTGTGTGTGTGTGTGTGTGTGTGTGTGTGTGTGTGTTTTTGTGTGTGTGTGTGTGTGTATTTTTATAGAGAGAGTTCTAGAGTGTGTATGAGTGTGTGTGTTTGAGTGTGTGTGTGTATTTTATATATAGAGAGAGAG
>JAOUWY010000003.1:11420004-11438489 GCA_025728095.1 Prietella phreatophila
TGCATTACAGACATGTAAACACCTTAATCACATTATTATCTTAATCAGATTAAGGTCAATAATTAGATTATTGCTGTTCATGTAAACGTAGTCAGTGTGGATATCGATGCCTCTATATGTTATACATGTTCACGGATTGAGACAGGCTAATGTCAATTCCTGCTCGTGGCATGGCAGAGAGATTCGGTAAAAAGTGCAAACGGGAGAGCCACGTGACTGTTGATTCTAAAGCTTTAGTGCAATACGACCAGAATCTCAAAATAAAGAAGCACTTCAGGAAGTGAGAGACGCTCGCAGAGGTGGGTGATGTGACAATGTGATATCCAAAAAGAACAGCCAGTTAGCATCTGTGTAAACATTATGTCTCACGGCAAGAAGACAAGTTAATGCCAAACCAACAGGTCGCATGTGTCCTAAACCACATTAGCCAGTCTGTATGACATTAATGAAGAATATATTTCTAAAAACCCAGACTTCCGCTTCCGGTTAGCTACATTTGCCTTTTAGCTCCAGTGATGAACTATTGTTTTAAAATGCAGACTAATATAGTGCATGGTATAGCTAAATTGCTGACGAGCTGCTCAGTTCTAGTCGAGGTAATGTTTTTGGTATAAAATATGGTCTCACTTTTGAGCATGAAGAGAGAAGGAGGAGAACGGCATGCTTGTAAGAAAATGAAGTAAACGGCACACCGCAGAGAATCGAACTATTACGTGGAGTTGTTTTCAAGGTTTAAAATGGGATTCTGATGTGCTACTCATTTTGTTGCTACTTTTAAACTCGGCATCATAAAAAGCATTTTGTTTGTGTAGCCTATGAAGTATTTTTCTACTAATTTGTTTTTCATTACACAAGTGTTTCTCGATGCTGGTCCTGCAGCACACCTGCCATTTACATGTCCGTGCTATTTTTTTACAGGGTCAGGGTTGGTTTTTACCAACCGAAATTCTTACAATGTACATAGCTCTACGCACATGAACCGGATTTATGGAACGATTTAAAAACAGAATTAAATGTCAGATTAATGTCACATAATTCTTCGAATCCTGTTAGCTTTTCACACAACATCCAATGCACCGTTAATCAAAGTTGCCTGCACAACAGACACTGGCAGCATGCAGAGCGGCTATTTAAAATGAAAATAATCGGCACTGCATCGTCTTATTTCCTAGCTAGAAACACTACAAAATATCGGTCTATTAAATATTCCGCAGAGTCTGCCCAGAATCGAAACAACACATGGGTGATACTTCAGTGTGTATTCTGTAGCCTAGTGCAGGAGCAGCTGTGTGCCACAGAGCATAGAAACGCAGATCTTGTTGCTTTAACACATTTTAAGTTATCATATACAGCGGTAGTGCATGTTTATAATATTTACAGATATTTGCACAATTTGTTTAAATATGGTGAGAATTTTGGTCCTTTATAATGGGATCACTGTCCAAAACAAGTTGAGAACCCCTGGCCTTTGACTGATCTACTCTCTCCACTGTTACAGTAACAAGTAGCTGATTATCCTTTTTTTTTTTTTAAACAATTGCTTCATTTTTCTCTTCATTTTTGAACCACACCTCAGTGACAATAAGTATTGTGCATTGTGAGAAAAGTATTGTGATGTGATATTTTTGCCACATCGCCCACTCTGCACTTCAATTTCGGCATCGTTTCCGACATAGCGTTTGTTACCACTGTCATGATTCCAGATAATCACAATAAGTCAAGTGTAAACAGAAAAAAAGAAAAAGAAAACGAGCAAGTGCGCAAGAGAGAGATTAAGTACTTGGCGAGATAAACATTCCCATGAGTAGAAGTACAGATACTCACATTTCATAAACTGTGTTTCGGTGACATGTAAGCTCAGTGCAGGCACTCAAACTGCTAAATCACATACAAATTGGAATTTAAACAAACAATAAAAAATCTAACAAAAACAAACCAAAGGGAGAGAGCTAGCCATCCACATAGCTGAAAAAAGAGCGCTGAACTAATGCCAAAGGCTAACTCAGAAGCGCACACTGGCTAGTGCATATAAAAGAGAAATAAATACTGAAAAAAATAAAACCTACCAGGTTTTTCAGGCATCCGGGTCACTAAATGTCTAGAAGTAATGAATCAAGGTGACTGGACTTGTTCTAACTTTTGTGATGGTTCTCTACTCATCAGGATTCTAACACTGTTCCAGTTGACTTGACTCACTACTCTTAGATGCTGAAACATAAAGCAGTAAAAGATGAAGCTTCCATTGTGTGTGTCTCTTGCACAGAGTCAGTGTTACAAGCCCCATTGTGGTAGGGGCACTAGGACCTCGACATAGTTGATGGGAAAGAAGCCTGACTCGCCGTTGATCATCCCTTCGTACCAGTTCTCGTCGATCTGATTGGTGAGGATGATGATGTCTCCTTCCTTGAAGCCGAGCTCCCCCTCGTTCTCGGGTTCGAAGTCGTACAGCGAGCGGCAGCACGGCTGGTCCATGTGCAGCTCCGTCTCTGTTTGGGTTAGAACTCAGGCTGATTGTTCGTTTATACAATTATATAAAACAACTGTTTATAGCAGTTATATGGTAAGTAATAACAGGAATGATTGTTGGCAAATATTATGGTATGAGAGGAATGACACTGATGGACATGCTTTTAATGGAAAATAATAAAACTCGGGGTCATGCATCACGCCACCCTGTCGTAGATTATTTTCCTGCAACAGCATTTCTCAAAATGTTTAATTACATCAACCAACAATGAAGTTAACAGTTCTGAACAGTGTTGATGTCTAGCTTAATATATCCAGTTTATGTGAAACCTGCCATGCTGCGATTCCAAAAACCATAATAACATGCACATTGTTCGATTTGACTGTCTGATTGAAAAGAACTGACAATTATGAGTTGGCATAGCTGTTAATTGAAAAAAATTTGATTATCAATAGTCATTTGAATTTCTGTCACCACCACAACCCCAGTGTCAGGGGTGGTTACAGCCCTACTGTGCTGTGCACAAATTCTGTACAAATCCGGTAATACTCACGACTGTTCACTCCGGGGCTTTCGGACCACGCTTGGTTAATTGGAGGCGGATAGCTAATGTAATCAACTGAGCATTCAGGGTGAGCATTAAGTGTACACATACAAACACATACACACACACAGAGGGATCAATGATGAACATGGATATGAGCACAAAACTAAAAACAACATGATAAGCTTAGGAATTCATTCTTTTTCAGACAGCACATTAGTATTCATATCCTATTGGAATTTTTCTTTCTTTTCCTTAAGGGCATTTCTGTGGCGGATTTGTTGAAGGAACCATTTGGCTAGAAGTTAAATGGGCACAATAGTCCTTATAATATAGTCAATCATCCAAGGTGTGTTTGATGTCTGAAAGTTGCATCTTTAGTTTTGCATTGGACCTATGAAACCTAAAGCCACCATTTTAGAGTATTGCAATATACACACCTAAATAATCACACACACAATTATTAAAAAGCAGTGTTTGACTCAATAGCATTTGTACTTCAACGGTTTCACTAAGTTACAAGTATAAAAAACAATATACAAATATAAAAATCTGTACATTTAAATATACAAATATAAAAATATACAAATCAGATCAGAACTATATTACCATCCAAATCCGTCTTTCGGATGAGATGTTAAACCGAGGTCCTGACGCTCTGTGATCATTAAAAATCCCAGGACACTTCTTGTAAGGAGTAGGGATTTAACCCCAGCGTTCTGGCGAAATTCCCCCATTGGCTCTTTTCTATCGTGGCCCCACTAATAACCTCCATCCCTAAATTTGCTACATCACTCTCTCCTCTCCAGTAATAGCTGGTGTGTGGTGGGCGTTCTGGTGCACTATGGCTTCCGTCACGTCATCCAGGTGGATGCTACACACTAGTGATGATTGTACAATACAATGTAAAGCGCTTTTCTATGCACTTTGAGTGCATAGAAAAGTGCTATATAAATCTAAGGAATTAAATCACTTCTAACAACTCTGCCTTTAAGGTTGGAAATCTGAACGCCATGTCTCCTTTCTTAGTCTGATGCACAGAAAGGTCATCTATCTGAAATGCTGTACAACATGACACAGTTTGAGGCGGGTTCAGTTTCAGACACCAAACATGTCTTGACTTACTGACTTCGTTTTTGGCAAAATGTTACACTATTAAACAATATGCTCGGTATATACAATGAAAGAGTCAAATCCCATTTTAGCCACTAGAGGGAGCCACTATATTCATATATTCTTATATGCTTATCTACAAAAATGCTGTCTTTGGGTGACATTATCTATAAGACTTTCAACACAAAATGGTTATATATTTAGTCAATATACGTTTACTTATAAAAGTCTATATATCTGCTTATAGGACTTTATTGGCACTACAGGACTGTGAAAACTGTGGAACCTACTTTTTCCATTTACACTGTGGTTCACTTGAATATCTGCAATGCACAACAGATGAGTTTACAACAAATTTCAAATCAGTCCTAAAAAGATATTTAGTGATATAACAACACGATATGAATACTGCAATACTTTCACATCATGATACACTTTTCTGTGGGCATCAGGTCATTTATAACTGCATATGAGGACATGGGAAGTGAGCATGCTGAGAGTGCTGCAAATAAACAGGTAGGTTTTGAGTATCCTGGTGATATTATTTGGATAATTTTTTTTGATTTTATGTTTAATTTAGTTTTTCAAAATATATATTAAAATATTTACATTAACCGTAACCCATTTGATGGTGGTTCTGTAGCTAGGTTACGATACCAAGTAACTGCCTGAAGCAAATTGTAAACATAATGTCACAAAAGAGAATGTATGATTTTTTTTTTTTGCATCAAACCAAAACTACCAAAGACATAGCACATAACACCATAGCACACATTACATGTATGCTGCTTCAAATTTCAGCACTGTAAAACGTATTACAGTTATTTAAGTGTAACCTCAAATTTTTGTTTTGTACAATTTTTGTACAAATACTTTCATTTGTCCTCATTTGTCTCATTAAAAGGTATGCAAACTTTGAACAAATAATGTCTGAAGTTCTGTGTCAGTATGAAAGACTATATATTTATATATGGTGTTTTCCTTGCCTCTACACTAACATTAGTTAGAGTCAAGACATGAACAGTGAAATAGAGAACTGAAATAGCTCTTTGCAACCTTCATTCTTAATTAAGGTTTAAATGGTTTAAAAATAAGTAAAAAATAAATGTGTTTATATATATATATATATATATATATATAGAGAGAGAGAGAGAGAGAGAGAGAGAGAGAGAGAGAGAGAGAGAGAGAGATAACACTACCACAAATGGAACAAAAGCATGCTAAAAATGGAAACAAAGTAATGACATAATAACAACATGATGGACTGCGATAGCCAAGAACCCGGATCAGCACAAATAATCCATGCACACGTGTAGTCCAACAGTACCTGTGGATTTCAGAGAGGAAGTGTAGGAGACGCCATTATGCTGATTGCTGTTGATGGTCTCCAGGCTGGACATGATGGACTTTGGCTTGAACTCTTTCTTAGGTTTGCTGCTTGCTGTGTTTATCCTGCAGGAAAAATCCAAACCAGCATTATTTATTCATGATATACATTGCTCTTTTATGTCAATGCAATATCAAGACTTCTTGTTCTGGTCAGGTCAAAATGACCCACTTGATATTTTTATAGCTAAAAATACTACTAGAAAGAAGCCAAATATTCTTAAATATAATCAAATTGTCTTGTATCAAGCAAAAACAAAATCTTCCAATGGGGTAAGGCAATTTTTCTGGGCTATAATTCTTAAAATTAGCATAGCCACTGCAAGACTGTAACGGGCCTTAAACTTGGCTAAATTGAAGCAAGTTGTGTTTATTACATGCAATGAAATCTCAGTTATTTAAGACAGAATTACTTAAAATTTGTATTTTGGTCTCTTGATTGAGCTGATTTTAATAATTTATCCCTTAATTTAAGATGAATAATTTGCACACAAAAAAAGCTTACAATAAGACGGTTTCTTCAAACAGCATAATCAATAAGTGACTTATTAAAACACTGCTATTTTTAGCATTTTTACTGAAACAGGGAGAAACTCTGCAACGTAGTGTTTGCAGAAGGCGGCGGATGCGAGTGCAGTTTTTTTTTTATTGAATAAAATGCAAAAACAAACAACCAACACTGTGAAATCACGAATCATAAACCGAACAGTGGACACAAGGCAAAAACATGCAGACTATGAAAAAACTAGAACTTTCCGTATATAGGGGTGCTTATTAGGGGTGCCACAGGTGTGTGATCAATGGGACATGTGATGTATGGGTAATGTAGTTCATGGGCAATGTAGTTCAGTGTGGATTTCAGCATAAACATGACATATAGCTGCTTCATTGACAAACTGAGGTTGTGCAAGTCTTATGCTTAAAATTAGGAAAACAATCTTGTTTCTCTGCTGAGGTATTATGCACACAATTGCTGAAGCATGTTACTGATTAAATCTTGCTCAATATTAGCTGGAATATCTTATAAAGACAGATCATTTTAAGATAAGATTAAGTTAGATATATTTTCTTCAAATTAGATTATCTTTCTAACGCAAAACATGCTGGACAAGATTATGTTTCTTTTTACACAGAAAAGTTCTCATTTCCAAGAAACAAGGCTTTTTTAAAATTTATTTATTTTTACGTTCTTGAAATTCCTTTATTTTTGTTCTCACACCAGCAAGTGGCAATGCAGTGGGACTTGGCTTAATTCCTGACAAACATCATATGAATGAAATAATAATAATAATAATAATAATAATAATAATAATAATTTCCTGAAATTTATTCTCAAAATCATATTCTCTGGACAGGAAGTTTTTCTGTAGTCACCAAAACAAGATAAATTGATTACTTAATATTTGTAATAACCTTTTCCAACACAGTGAGGCTAAATCCTAAATGACCAGATGATATGTAGAACCTATGTAGTGCACTAGATTCCCGATAGATACTAGACTTTGTCCATTTTAATGACATGCTGCTGTATGCGAAGAAAAGAATTTCACTGTGCTGTAATGTATATGTGATTAATAATTAATAATATGTGATCATTAAAGCACAAGATCAAATACAACACGGCCAGAAAACACAAACCGTGTATGACGCATCACTTTTGTGAAGGCATCTTGACTTCATTGACACTTCATTGCACATACACCAAATATATGCTACAAACCAACTAACCATCACTAAACTCTGAAATTCCTCCAACGACCTCCTCTAGGATTATTTTTTACAGAGTTCTCCAGGGTGTAGGAGCAGAAAAACATCCATCCGCCCATTTTCCATACTGCTTGCCCTACACAAGGTCACGGGGAAACCTTGAGCCTATCCCAGGGAACGCAGGAACACAATGGACGAGGTGCCTACCCATCGCAGGGCACAATTACACACATTCACACACTACAAACAATTTGGAAATGCCAATCAGCTTCCAGCGGGATAAGGATGATGCCATCAAAACAACACACTCAGTCATGGAGACACTGGAACACATGTTTATCTGTTCATTTAATGAACAATAAATAAAAGTGTGTTCCTGAGTGTCTTCGGCTGATTCGCAATTCACATGGAAATTCCATGTGTACATGGGCTGTGTACGTGTGTATGGCATGAATGCTTAAAAACAGCCTAGCTGATATACCTGCTCTGTAATTTGCCACTGAGCTCCGCCAGGATGTCGGAGGATTGACGGTGATACTCCAGCGCTGCCTCGATCAGTGCTGCTAGCTGACTCACCTGCTCCACCTACAGGCAGGGGCAAAAACAGCACGTTCACAAATACTGAGGAATGCCCCCTAAGTGGGGTGAGGTGTTTGAGCAATTGAATGTTTTCACGCCAAAAACTGTTTTTTTTTTTTTTTGGTGTGCTTTCATCAATTCTTATTGTTATTATAAAGAAAACAGACTAACGTACTGTTGAAAAAGCTACAGTGTTACCAAAGCACTGTCGAATTCCTGAATCTGATTGGTCTGAAGGTGTAAATAGCTTTATATTTCTATTATGGAAAATGAATCAATAGCAAAATTAAGCTATAGGTGTTTAAAAAGCATGACGTGTCTTTTTTGAACTTCGGGGCATGCTTTTATTAGAAAAATAGCCTCATGGTCATGCACCACTGTCACACGCATCACTAATATATAGTACATTTAAACATCTCCGTTGTACATTACTGACAATACAAAGGCTTTAAGAACTGCATTTATAAACCCACTAATGTTCACTCATAGAATACAACCTCAGCAGGAAAAACCTCCTGTCATTTTGGAAGTCTACTGCAATGTTCTGGAGAACTCACATCATTTTCTAAGAAGTTGAACATGCTCCTCTCTGCAAGTTCCTTGGACTCCTCAAACTTCTCCACAGCCTGCTTGATTTCATCATCAGGAATCTTCCCCTGCCGCTTCTTCTTATAGTCGAAATCTAACCGCCGTCCCTCTAGCTTCTTTAGATGATGCTAATAAAAGAAGAGGAACTATATTTTTTCGTGACTGCATTCAGTGATCATGTCAGTAACGCTGTGTTCGATATCTGAAGGACACCTCGATGCTCTAGTAAACCAATATAATAAACTATAGAACATTTGGTAGTGTACTACATCCCACTATAAAGTGACTTCAGTAAGCATACAATACAGAAATTATGTTTATTGTTTGCCTATTGTATAGTTTGGTGTCTTGAACTCTTACCCCAATCTCCTTCAGGTCCTTGTCCTGCAGTGTCTGCAGCGGATCGATGAAGTTCTGCTTCACGTTGATATCGAGCGAGTCTTTAACATCGGCCATTTGTTTCAGCGCCTCGCCCACATCCAACAGAGCACCACCTGCATGACACATGCACTGTCATTAGCAACTGCAGAGACGTCAACAAAGAGGTTAAATCAACATGTCACGTGACCTATCTTTTTTAAAACAGCGTACACTCTTTCTAAGTTCTTCCATCAGCTTGTAGAGCGAATACTACTTAACATACAGAGCCTTTCTTTCCCAAATTCTGTGTCGCAAACAAAAGCAGCATGTGTCCTCTAATCCTAAGCCCTCTAGGCAATGTATGCGGTATCTACTGGATTCGCAGTAGGTCTGTAGGTCTGTTAAAAGGTTTATTAAATCTTTTGGCTAAATGAGCTCTGTGTTGAAGATGTCTTTCATGACACTTCATTTTCACTCACTTTTATGCATCATTTTACATCAATTACGTATCAGTTTACTAATAAGTATACAGTACACCATATACTTACAAGTGATATTATAATATTGTTAATTCATTCCCAATGGACATTATCTGACATAAGCAGAAGTGTAATGACACACGTTACATTTATTGAAAATCTTTTTAAAAAATTAAAAAAATTTAAACACATGCCAGTGTACAATTTATTTTATTGTGGTCTTTTCAGTAGCTAGCTTCCAACCTGCTAGCTAAGACATTAATTAGCTGTTATTCCGAAAATGCTTTAAATAAATCCACACAATGTGCTAACATCTGGCAGACGACACACATACACACAGGCCTCTATCTACAAGTGACCTAACATTACTTTTACTTTATTTTTCAAAATTGTTTGAACGATGCATTTGTAAGGGAAATGTTCACAGACATTCAGTCACTTCTAAAGCTCTAAGGCATAACTAAGAATTACAAGATATGCTCACTTCAGACTATTGGGCCCAGCTATAGCATTGGTGTACAAGTTAATGCTGGTGTGTGAGCAGTCCGTGTGTGTGTGTGTTTTTGAGAGAGAGAGAGAGAGAGAGAGAGAGAGAATGAAAGTAAAAAAGGAGAGAGAATGTAAGTGAGAGTGTGAGACAGAGTGTGTATGTGTAAGAGTGATTTCAACATCAACACAAAGCAGGATATCCGTTGCTGTTGGTCTGCATTCATAGTTTGCTGTAAAATGTATGTGTGCATGTGAGTGTGAGTGTGTTTGTGTACCGAACGTTGAGTCTTCTCCAAGTTCACGGCCATAACGGAGCATGCAATCTCCCAGAAGCCCCTCTGTCTGTGGGTAACCAGTGGTCTTTACCTGTCCTCTGATCTTTGACATGGTGTTCAGCATCCCCAGTTTGGCTCGCGATGCTAAAAGACATCCAAACACATGCTCATGAGCCACAAAGACATTGAGTAACACAACAGAAAAAACAGATAGCAGAACCCAGTGCACCACATACATTCTCAATCAGTTTACTCAATTTACTATCCAATTCAACTACTGTGCAGTCGTGCCTGAAAGTTTGTAACCCCTTCAGAATTTTCTATATTTCTGCATAAATATGATCTAAAACATCATCAGATTTTCACACAAGTCCTAAAAGTAGATAAAGAGATATCAGTTAAATAAATGAGATAAAAATATTATACTTGGTCACTTATTTATTGAGGAAAATGGTCCAATATTACATATTTGTGAGTGGCAAAAGTATGTGAACCTTTGCTTTCAGTATCTGGTGTGACCCACTTGGGCAGCAATAACTACGACTAAACAAGTCTGGTAACTGTTGATCAGTCCTGCACATCAGCTTGGAGGAATTGTATCCTGTTTCTCAGTACAGAACAGCTTCAACTCTGGGATGTTGTTTGGTTTCCTCACATGAACTGCTTGCTTCAGGTCCTTCCACAACATTTCTATTGGATTAATTTCAGGACTTTGACTTGGTCAGTCCAAAACATTAACTTTAACTTTTACCATTCTTTGGTAGAACATATCGTGTGCTTAGGGTCGTTGTCTTGCTGCATGTCCCACTTTCTCTTGAGATTCAGTTCATGGACAGATGTCCTGACATTTTCCTTTAGAATTTGCTGGTATCATTCAGAAGTCATTGTTCCATCAGTGATGGCGAGTCGTCCTGGCCGAGTTGCAGCAAAACAGGCCCAAACAATGATGCTACCACCACCATGTTTCAAAGATGGGATTAATTTCTTATGCTGGAATATAATGTTTTCTTTCTCCAAACATAACACTTCTCATTTAAACCAAAAAGTTCTATTTTGGTCTTATCTATCCACAAAACTGTATTCCAATAGCCTTCTGGCTTGTCCACGTGATCTTCAGCAAACTGCAGATGGGCAGCAATGTTCTACTTGGACAGCAGTGACTTTCTCCTTGCAAACCTGCCATGCACACCATTCTTGTTTAGTGTTCTCCTGATGGTGGACTAATTTACATTAGCCAATGTGAGAGAGAACTTTGGACCATTTTCACCAATAAATAAATGACCAAGTGTAATATTTGTGTCTGATTTCTTTAATTGGGATCTCTTTGTCTACTTTTAGGACTTCTGATGATGCTTTAGGTCATATCTACGCAGAAATATAGAACATTCTAAAAGATTCACAGACTTTGTGAAACACCACTGTATTAGCATGTTTTTGGGAGATGGGAGGAAACTGGAGAACCCAGAAAAGGAAAATCTCATCACTGCTACGTCACTTCAGAGTCACGGATTTACTGCAGTTCAGATCCGTGAACAATCGAGATTATCACTGTTATATGTTAAATGTGTGAAATATTAACTATAACAACTACAAAAATATTTTTTAGCAGTTGATTTTTAATATTAATTCTACTATTAATAATATTACTAATTACTCCCATGGGTCTCAAACATCTGGTTTGTAGTAAAGATAAGTGGTTATGCTGCACATCCTGTGTTTTCTTACCCGGGTTTGGCTGGAGGTATTCCGTGGTTTTGGTTAGGAGCTCAAACACAGACTTGTTGGTGATATCAATTTTCTGCAAGAGAAAGTCATAGCAAAGTAAGAAACCAAAAGAACAAATGATGTAAGAATGCTGTCTTGTCAGGAGGACACTCCTACAGTCTATAAGCAGTGCGCTTCCATTCTCCAGTGAGTTTTCTTTACACGCTCCAGTATTGAAATAACAGCGAATGCATTCTGTGACACTGTGTAACTTATCATTATATTGTCATTACATTGTGGCACTTTTCAGATTAAAATGTCATGATGAATATGTAGGACATGCACAGACAGAAACGAGTGAAAATCTGCAGAAGAACTGTTGCAAGCGCTGTAATGCATGTAACAAGCTACCAGCAGGTCTCCTTAGCAAAATACACCACAGTGTGTACCAGATTTTCACTTACAACGGTCTAGACAGTCTTGGCAATGATTTTTAGAGAAGTGCTCTGATTTTTAGGGGGGCCAAGACTTGTACAGTAGGTCATATAATTTTTAGTCACAAGATGACAAAAATGTAGCAAGAACTTTCCAGTTAAACAGAGATGAAGAAATACATCTTTGGGCTGATTCACTTGTGTACTCATTTCAGCAGGAAACCGGTTAAAGTAGAGGATAAACATAACAGGAGGAGTGAGATTAGTAAAGACCAAGAGGAAGTCCTTACCCTCTCCATCTCCATGAAATCCTCATCAAGCTTTGTCCCTTCAGCACCGCTTATCTTCTCACTCAGTAACTGAAAACGAGAAAGACAGAGACTGAGATAAATACAAAATATCTCCAGTACTGCCATTTACTTTAGTAAAAATGAAGCAAGGAATTAAATTAAGATGAGCCATAAGCATAGATTGTGAGCACTGGGTCAGCGTATCCTTCAAACCATGGGTTAGTATCATTTACAAGACAACGCATCACATCACATTTTATTCATTCAACTACTCGTAATTGACAAATAATCTCATTATCAAATATGTTAGAATTTGTCAGAGATCTATTTAAGTACACTTTGGTGATATCACAGTGGATTTTCTCACTCACATGCATTTATCCTTATACACAAAACAGACCAGCCACTAATCATAAACTGACAAACATACTATATATTCGATATCTAGATAGAGCAGGGGTGTCCGATGTTATCCTGAAGATAAGTGCAGGATTGTGGGTGCAGGTTTTCATTCCAATCAAACAGGAGCCACACCTGATTCCACCTGTTTAATAAGCTGAGCTTGGCTTTTCAGTACACTCAGATGTGGGTTGTGTTTGGCTGGAATGAAAACCCGCACCCACGCCGGCCCATTCTGGATAAGACTGCGCATCCCTGAGATAGAGGATGTGTTCTGGTGTCTGGGACAGGTCGTGTCAAACAAAATAATGAAAGCAAGTGTACTGTCTCAGGTTTCAGAGCAACCAATCACACAGTACATATTGCAACTTGTGTAATATTGAATCTCAACACACTTACAAAGCGGAAAGGGGAAACTGAATTGTGCATGGTACAATTCCGGAATATGGAACAGGAAAGCGTTCGACCGGGTCAACAGGAAGAGGAAGAGGTGGAACAGGGAGAGCAGGAAATAAGAGGAAAAGAGACTGACAGACAAAGTGCAAAATTATTCGATTACCATGTATTTACCATTTATTTGTTTGTTTTCAGCCAAAGTATCGTTCTGGTATCGAGAATCGCTACACTACACAAACTTTTGTATTGCGACAACCCTGAAAGAAACGGAGCTCTAAAGTTAATCTCTTAATTTAACTCTATTGCTAGCACAACACACAGTCACCTCACATTTAAACACATATCAGATAAAAATGAACCCTTTAGCCAGACTTAAATAATGTCTATTTACGTGAAATACAAAAGAGACAGCACCCCAGCTCATGGACGCTGACAGCCAAAAATGTTTTGTTTTGTTTTTATTCAGGGAGCAAACATGATATTTCACGTTAGAGACATTATCACCTAAGCAAAACACACTCACGCTGGAACAGACTGGTACGTGGGGGAAAAAAGTCATAAAGTCAGAACACAACACTCATCTTACCACATAGATAAGCATGCTAGTCAGGCTTGAAAGATATCTTTTACACTGGATGTAAAGAAACCACAATTTACAGGCAAAACGTTGGCCAATGACATTTCCCCGAGTCCACGTTAATGCACTTGACTAGCTAATTAGCTCACTGTTCATTACATTATGGTTAGCCACCGTTATTTTTTAGCCTAGTCAATTACATCTCTGGGCAACACTCTAGTTTAATTTAATATAAAGATAATAATTAAATTCTTCAATGATCTCTCTATTCTCTGTTTTCCTGCCTGCCTACTCTCTCGCTCACTCTCTCTACATTTCTATGTTCCATAACAACTGCATCCTGAGGTCGAACAAACACCCACACGGCCCCGTTAAACACCCACGGCTTGTAAAGCAAGTGAACAGTGATGCGGTGAAGTTCTGTTTTAAACAAAAAATGTATTATGGAAAAAAAAATTAAATACTATGACTACTGCACTCTGCAATGAGAATTCCCCTTTAACCCAGAGCACGTAGATCAAACTGACGCTCCCACTCTCACTGATGCTGACTAAGACTTATGTCGTGTGTCATCGGTTGGAATGAAGCAAGTTTAACAGAAAAAACAAGCAGCAGCAGCATTCGACACTGAGGAGCTGAGGAAAATACAGAAATCAAGGCCCTTCACCAGTAGCATAATTACACCTCAGATATAATTATTTTGTAATGATATTAACATTTAATTAAATATACGCGTCAATCAATGACGATAAAAAGAAACGATTTGCTATGGACTTTAAAAGGTCACAAAAGAATGTGAATGTGAATTTTGTGTATTTGAATTATATACTTGTTACATTAAATAAAACTCTATTTTTTTGTGTTTTGGGTTATTGTGGTTTATTTAATTTGGACCCCCAACCCTGAGGGTGCGAGGGAAACGTGCTAACCACTTAACCCCCCACTTTATGAAAGCAAAACAATAAAAGCCTGTATTTGGGATGATGCCAATCACTTCCATGCTGATGAGACATGACCCATCAGTGTTGTGCTGCTGGGATCTGATCAATACGATTCAACTGGGATTTGACAGAGGCAGTGTGAGTAGAACCAACACACTGCTTAAAATCTGAACGGGACAGAGTGTACTGCTCAACATGGTGATGTATTATGCATGTCCATTCGTCTTGTTGGTAAAGATGTTAGCAGGAAACGCCTGGCCTGAATCTGATTCTTACACTCATGCATGCACATATATAGGGCACCTTACTCCATTCATTTTGGAGAACCACGCATGCACAGTAGCCAGGGCAGCCTGAAAAAAAAAAAAAAATTTTGTGTGTTGTTTGCGCCAAAGACCACATTATTTACAACATCTTTGGCAAAGTGTGTGAAAGATCTTGCACATGCGGTTAGATGAGGCATGAGGTAAACTCAGCGTAGGTTTTACTGGAGCAAATCCAGGAATCATTTTCAGAGGTCAGAACACAGGCAGACAAAGTAATCACAGGCATATCCTAAATGTAAGTCAAACAACCAAGCAAAGAGGAACTAGAACATGGAAGCAGAGGGCTAAGAAACATACAATAACAATATACAAGACTTCTTGCTGGAACATAGTCACAACAGGGTATAAACAAAATAAATATGGGCTGACATAATACATTGGGTAACAGACCGATGACATGACAGTGGTGACAGGACCAAAAACCAAAACAAAACAAACAAACTAATCAAAAGCACATAGTGATTGTTGGGAACCGCAACGTGAAGGAGGAAGCCATGACATGTCATCATGTAAATCCATTTCTAGTATATGTGTCTCTATCCATTCAAGTAGATAGGAGCCTGGGCTTGTATGACTGAAACTAACTGCTCACGAGCATTGTAAGATGGCTGCAAAAGTGGACACACTTTACTAGGAGGAATATAGCACCGCCTAATTAAGCACAAACTATGCTTAGAGTTGGGTTACTGTATTCTAATGACTTTTTCTGATAATGCAGTAACACAATGCATTATATCTTAAATATATATAAAATTTGATTACAGTTACTGATGTCAATAAAATGATATTACACATTGCTTGTTAAGAAAACTGAATTTAAATGGTGCACTTATATAGCGCTTTTATCCAAAGCGCTTTACACTGTGTCTCATTCACCCATTCACACACACACTCCAATGGTAGCAGAGCTGACATGCAAGGCGCTAACTTGCCACCGGGAGCAACTTGGGGTTCAGTGTCTTGCCCAAGGACACTTTGGCATGTATAGTCATCTGGGGTTGGAATTGAACCGCCAACCGTATGATTAGTGTACAACACGCTCTACCAACTGTGCCACAGTCACCTCTTTAAGTAAAATGCATTTTTAAAATAAATCACATTGCCAGGGGCATAACCTGGCCTGGGCATTCGGGGCTGTAACCCCGAAGATTTTATCTTTAGCTCCGAATAATTCTTTGTCACTATGTAAATGAACATCAGTAAACAAAGACAGTAGTGTTGTAATTTTGTATCTTCAATGAACGGGGGCGAGAGCAATCATACAGAGTTTACTGGAAAATATGTGGAAATACTTGATTCTTATTGGCTGACAGTCAGTGTGAGGAAAAATGGATATACGCTGATTTTTTTTTTTAAACAGTCAGTGCGTGTACATGAACAACAATAATCCACTATTATGGTATCACAGTGAAAGGAAAGGAGTCGAATATATAAATATTCTGAGACTGAAATTACTCTTGTGTGAGTGTGTGTGAGTGAGCCCTGCGAGGGACTGGCACCCTGTCCAGGGTGTACCCCACCTTGTGCCCGATGCTTCCTGGGATAGGCTCCAGGTTCCCCGCGACCCTGAAGAAGGATTAAGCGGTTGATGGATGGATGAAATTACTCTGTAAAATGAACCCTACAGAAGAACAGTTTCAAAAGCTCTCACTGTAACAAATGCATCCAAGTCAACATAATATGTTCCTGTGAAAAGCCACATCACAATTCACCACATTTCCAGTATTAATATGGGGTAATGAGATAAATGAAGTTTAGTCAACAATGAAATTTATCTCATAAATAAAGAACGCTTAGAGTTTACAGAAGTTTAGTGCAATGCAAACAGCTTGCTGCAAGGAGAGAACATTGTGCCAAAATGTTTGTCAACAAGTTGGTGACTTTTACATTTATAAATACATTTAAAGAAATACCTTTAAATAGCCACATATCAACCTTTCTCTCTATATTTGAAGCCTTTTTTTGTAAAGTGTTTTTAAAATAAAGATGATAATTGCTTTTAATCGCACACATCTCCGCAGAGAAACAGTAAATATTTGAGCTTGTGTGGTCTGTTACGATCTTAGGCTTATACATCATGGCTTGGCATCCAATTTCCCCAGGAAATCCAAACTGCAGCTGCAAATCCATCAGCGTTTACACTAATTCACTGTTATCACACATAATGACAGATTGAAACATGTTTGACGTCAGGATAGCTTGTTTCCTTTTATCAATCACCGCTTATCAACCACCTACAAGACCGAGCAGAGCTTAGATTAGCAGCTAATAACACACATTGTTACTGTGGCAGGTTATATATAGTTCAGTTCAATTCAGCTCATTTAAAAAAATCATATATGTCTATTTATTTATATTTATTATTATTATTATTACTACATATATTCGATTAGGACATTTCTGGGAGTTGTAAATCTAGCTGCTTTTATAATAATTCACCGTTATCATACACATAAGGACAAACCAGAATAGCTGGAAGGTCAGGAGGAACATGGTTGTAGTAAATATGCATGAAAGCAAATGGATTCGTTCAATTCTTTCAACCGATCTTGACCTAAACTGATCTAAAGTCACTTGCCACTTTCTTAGGAACACCTGTAGTTATCCAATCAACCAATCATATGGTAGCAGTCCGGTGCATAAAATCATGCAGATACAGGTCGAGAGCTTCACGTCAGACATCAGAATGAGGAAAATGGAATGACCATGGCATGGTTGTTGGTACCAGATGGGCAGGTTTGAGTTTTTCAGATATTTCCTGGGATTTTCATGCACGACTGTCTCAAGAGTTTATTTATAGAGGTGCCAAAACATTGGAAAACATCCAGCGAGCAGCAGTTCTGCAGGTGGAAACACCTTGTTAATGAGAAGGGTCAGAAGAGAATGGCCAGACTGCTTTGAGCTGGCAGGAAGGCTATGGTAAATCAAATAACCACTCTGCACAACCGTGAGGAGTAGAAATACGTCGCCATTTTTTCCCCCAGTTTTCAGCTGTCCAATTCCATTCAATTCAGTTTTAGTTGTATAGCGCTTTTAACAATGGACATTGGACACTGTCCCAAAGCAGTGTTACAGAAATATATAGATTCAGAATATAGATTTTAAATGTATGAATTTATCCCTAATGAGCAAGCCAGAGGCGATGGTGGGACTGAGACGATGAGGAAGAAACCTTGAGAGGAATCTTAAGTGAACCTGCGGCCACTGTAACCTCAGATTCCTGTTCTTGGCTGACAGGAGCAGAACCTGATGTGGTCTTGTGCTGATGTAGCTCATCTGCCTCAAAGTTTGATGTGTTCTGAGATGCTTTTCTGCACATACTATATACACAATATAAATATATATAATATACCATAATTTCCGGACTATAAGCCGCTACTTTTTTCACAGACTTTGAACACTGCGGCTTAAACAATGATGCGGCTAATTTA
>JAOUWY010000003.1:11599985-11618679 GCA_025728095.1 Prietella phreatophila
CACTGAAACCTGAAGTTTATCAGAGCTTAGATAGCCAAACCACTTCCATACCACTGAATTAGTCTTTCCTCTCTTATTGACTATTTCGTCTGCTTTCTCTTCATTTGTGGAAGCTTGCTCAGTCGCATTTGTATTGCGGTCAGGGGGACTCATTTTAAAGCTAAAACTTGCCGTGTTGGAGCTTAGCCTAACACTGCCGAGCACTGGCTACGTGCACGTAGCTGATTGTGTTCTGCTCATTCAACGAACTGACTCCTGCGCCCTGAACGTCAGTCAGTGACAAATGTTTTAATGTATCTCAAAATATCGGAAATGTGTTTTAAAAATCATATCACCATTATTGAGAATTTATATCGCGATATATATTGATATTGAATTATTGTTCAGGCCTACATAAAGCTTGAACGATCGGGACCGTATCGGCTGCAAAAATCCTAATCTGAACATTCCTAGTAATAAGAAAGCAAAAAGAAAATAGAATAAACATCAAGTAGTACTGCAAATATATTGAGAATATTCAGTTTAGTAGACATGAATATTTCTAGTCATGATATGGTTGTTAATTTGCGACGTCTGAAAATGTATGTTTAAAGGAGATGATGATGATGATGATGATGATAATAATAGTAATACAAGTTGTCGTTATTATAGACACACAAGAAAAATAAATAGTTGTCTTTGCAACAAACAGGCAGGCAGTGGTCCTGAAGTGAACTGAGATAGTCAGAGAACGGAGATGCACAGTGCCATTGTTTTAAATAATGCTGATAAATTCAGGAACAGGAAAAGATTCCAAACATGGTTTGCTGCTAGGATCACAAACTTCATTAATCAACTGAGCTTTTCACTCCTAGAACAGTTAGAAGTTTCACAAAGTAATACTCTAGGCTGAAACACAGAGCTGATTATTAGAGCTTTTTTTGTGTTTAATATTTCTACTTTAAACACAAACACATGCACAGGAAGAAAGTTTAATTGCAGTGGACAAATGATGGCTGACTATACCACATTAAAGGTTCTCCACTATTACACCCCTGTAGACATTTTGTAATGGACTCTGCAGAGGCTGAACTGTGGTCTGTAAAAGAATCTCCACACGCTCCTGCTGTGCCACATTTACAGGTAACAATGATTGATTGATTGATTTATTTATTTATTTTTAATAATGTGGTTTTTACTTTTAAAGCTTGAAAACTGAATATCTGTAAGTTTTAGCTAGGGCTGTTACTGTGTGCCATGACAATCACACCACTGCGGTGATGTCACACCACACACCATTTTAATGTTTCTGCTTGAGTGAGCACTATGACAAGTACAATGTTTTGTATACAAGTGTAATAATAAAAAACAGTTGCAACATTAATTTGTATTTATGGGCTATCCTATAGTGGGAGATTTTATGTTAATACACAGATTACATATTCATTGCCTGTTAGTTTGGCACGGGTTTGAGCGCTGCAAAATCCGGTCAAGCAAATTCTGCGATTTCACTTTGGGTTCTGCTGCTGCGATGGATCTTCTTGGGAAACCAAATGTTACATCGGTGATCTGGGAACATTTTGGATTCGTGCCTAACGAGAGAGGTGTACCAGTACATTTGGATTAAGCCATATGTCGGCTTTGTGGAGAAAAAAGTGTTAAGTGGGCAAACAATACATATCTCAGAAGCCCTCTCTAGGCATGTCACCTGGCTGCATTTTATATTTTATTTAATATTTCGATTTCTAACATATTATTTAGGTTACCATCCTACTGGTATTTCTTTCAAGTTTAATAGGCTTGTGTATGCTACACTTGTAAAATAAGTAAAGTAGTCCTCAGAGAAATGTGCAGCCATGTTCCATCTCTTTATTATCCACTTCTTCTCCTCTCCTTCTCTGTCTCTCAATCTCTGTGTGTGTGTGTGTGTGTTGAGTTGTTTCACTGACGGAAGTGCTAAAATAAACATGCACATTTAGTTACAAAACAGATGTCTGAGCCTCATTTAATTTTTTTTTATTTTTAGGTTTTTATTTAATTTAAGCCTATAAAATTATATATCTTATTATATTAATATAATATTATATAGTGATATACATTTCACTTTGCTTTAGTCATTAACCACTGTGGTGGTAAAAAGCTACCACTTTCACAGCCATAATTATAGCACAATAATGTCTTCAAACAAAAGCACAGGACTTTCAGACTAGAGAACTGATGACCATTGAGTTATAAATGAGTTACAAATACAAGTTTACTGTTGGTAAATGTAACAAACTGAGCTCCTCTTTCACCACCTCAGTCCGATACAGCAACTGTAACACCGCTGCTGAGCAAATCCCTTTACCAATCTCACTGTCTTTTTCCAACATTTGTGAATAACAACCCTTATATACACTTCTCCACCAGGGATAACGTCTTTCTCCTCACCTGAGCGTCCCACTCTTTTAGGGAGACAGTCATGACTTTGGACTTAGAGGTGCTGATTTTCATGCCAGCGGCTTCACACTCCACAGTGAAAAGTTTGAGTGTGTGTCAGACTGGTTGGTATAGTGCCAAAAGAACATCATCTGCAAATCACATGGCTGTTGCCTCTGGTCCCTCATACTGAACCACACAACCCCAGCCTTGTCCGGTGCTTTTAGCGTTTCTGGCCAAATCTAATCAATTTCTAGCCCAAATACAGTCAAGAGATAAAAACAGCATTGCCTCCTGAGTTCATCAAAGTGGTCTTTCCATTGCGCAACAGTATCCCCAATATTCTGGAGCACTTTCTCAACCGACCTTGTGTATGGGATTGCTTTCTCCTTCTGAGATGCCAAAGAGTATGCCATCTTTGAAGCCATATTGTAATTGAAACCACCCCTCCTATGCTTGAGATTTTCCCATTACTTTTGCTGCAGCCTTTCTGGCTCTCCTATACCTCTTGACTGAATCAGCAGAGCATGATCTTCTGTGAACATGGAAGGCCTTACCACTGATGTCTGCCTTTAAGATTTTAAACTTGAACATAATCCGTTCAGACTTGGTGTCCCCAGTATTTACAGTTGTGGCATTTTGGAGATGTCTTTATCCAGAACAACTTGCAGAACTGCTTTGTACGTTCTATCAGAATGACACCATCAATCTAGGTAGCTACTGTAGATCAACGACTAAGAGTACCAACAGTTCAAAACCCAGTTTGGGAGGTTGGTACAGTATGGAAAGAAAAAACAAGACAATTACAAGAGCAACCTTGTTTTTTTTTAATTATTGACAATCCAATAACAGTCCATTTAACATTTCACTTCTTGAGTTTAAAATCCGGGAGACTGTTCCTCCCAATCTCACCAAGTATCTGTACGAGTACTGATATTCCCCAACCAGGGACTACTGAGCATCACCATATTTTGTGGGATTCCCAGAGTAGGAGAGAGACCACCCTTGTGCTGGAGCCTGTACTGGTTGTAGTTACTATTTCAGGCTATTTTATACACTGTTCATCCTGCTGCAAGGTGGAAGTGTTTTCCATAGCTATTGTAACTAGCTTAGGCATAATAGGTGTATGAACTTAACTAGATTCTTTATACAGATTATATATTGTTTTTCTTTGCTAACTAAAGTATTTTTGCTCTTTGATCATTAGCATTCTGAAGATGTACATACAGATTCTTGTAACACTGGTGGAGGGAAATGCACTATGGAACACACCACCCCCCTCCATATGCTGAATGTAATGTTTCTGAAGAAACCTATAAAAGAGGAAGACTCTGGAGATGAAGACTACATCTGTAAGACCATGCACTGCAGTCCAATCTGGGCTAAACACCACTTTCTAAACACCCCCCCGAATTATTTTTGTATTTTAAATTTCACATTTTTAGATGGAGGTACATCGAGCTCTGTGAGCTGCATCACCCCTGTTGAGCAGCAGGATGAAGAATTTCAGATGAAGCCTTTAAAAAAGGAGGAAACTGAGGATGATTACTACCTCTGTAAGACAATATGGCACCTAAGAGTCTATCTAAGAATTTTGCACATTGTGTTTTTACTCCAAAGTTGCACAGTTACTGAGTCATTAGAGGAATAAACTCTAAAAATGTGATGTGATGTTTTACTGCAAGCCACTCTGGAAAGCCTAGCATAGTAACTCCAGAGTAAGTTCGAAATGTTATTGGATTCAGTGTGAGTGATTTTGTACTTATCCATTATCAAGATACACACTTTTGCACCTTTTTTGAGTGAAGGTTTTATTTACTTGGACATAATGCCTTTGTTGCCTGCTCTCATAACAGATTGTGAGGAATGTAAATCCTTCTTTATCAACAAGTGTGAGGTTCACGGCCCAGCTCTCTTTATCCCTGATACCCCTGTTCCCCTGGGAGTCCCTGACCGAGCCAGGAAAACACTTCCACCTGGTCTGGTGGTTCAGGAGTCCAGTATTCCTGATTCTGGCCTTGGGGTGTTAAATATGGGAGAGACCGTTCCACTTGGTGCACACTTTGGCCCTTATCAGGGAGACTTAATAGACTGTGAGGAAGCTATGAATAGTGGCTACTCCTGGGTGGTTAGTCATTTTCTTAATTATTCATTTATTAAAATTAGTTATTGTCATTAAGTTTTTAATTGTCATCTACATAAACATTTTTGCAGATATACAAAGGCAGACAGTCTGAGATATACATAGATGCCAGCAGCGAAATGTGTGCTAACTGGTTGAGGTGAGGTAACCTGCTGGCTGTTGGACCTTTCTTTAAAGTTCTTTATTTGGACTCTTCCCCTGCCGATAATGGAACTTTTCCTCTTGCTTTCTCTCTTTTTGTGTCCTTTATTTCCTCTCATTTTGTATATTTCTTTGTCATTCTGTCAGGTATGTGAATTGTGCTCGAAATAATGAAGAGTGCAATCTTGTGGCATTCCAGTATCGAGGGGAGGTTCTGTACCGTTGCTGTCGACACATCGAACCAGGACAGGAGCTCTTGGTGTGGTACGCAGAGGAGTACACAAAACATCTCATTACATTCGAACAAATCTGGAAGAAAAAGTGCTCTACAGATGGTAATGTCCTAAAATTGTCATTTCATTAGGCTTAAAATTGATTTCTGGATATAAAGCTGAAATGAATTATGCTATATAAGTACTTCCATATCCTTATGGACTTGATTCAGCACATCAGCCAGATAATAAGCATTTTATTAGCTGAGTGAGGAGTGTGAGAACTAAACAGTGCATAGTGCAAAAGGTACTTGAGTCCTGTGGATACTCCTCAAAACCTTACAAACAGGTTAAGATTTTACAAAACAGTCTTACAGTGACTTGTAGCATAGCCAGTGATGCAAGTTTTCTTCTCATACCAATGACAACCTCTTTCCTGTTCCTGCTGTGATTTCGTTTTTTCACTTGCAGACTGAGTATTCTATTTTCAAGCTCCAAAATTGACCCTATCAAAGGTGTTATACCTGAGGTAGCTGCCAATCTCTAGGGGCTTTGAGACAGCCATGACATTGTCTTGGTAAAAAAGCTAAAGGAAAAAAGAAACTACCTCATGTGTCTTAGTTAGTAATATTTGCTACATGTAATCTTCCTTGTGGAGTTATAGTTTGGTTTTTTTTCCCCATGTTTTTACATTTCTAGGAGCCTAAAATTGGCTCACTGGTTAAAGCTACTGATTGGAAGAGTAAAATCAACACCACTGCCAAGCTTATGGTTGGGCCATTGAAGTGTCAGCAGTGGCATTGAAGAAACAGTCGCATAATGTCATAACCCTAAAGGCATCGTCAGACGTTCTTGATGTTACTGTATACAGAGACTCTGGTGATCAGTAATGAAGTTTTCTCTATGATTATAGTGACCTGAGGTTCACCCTGGTGTTATGTTAAGAACTTTATGGATGGGTGCTCTTTATCAGCTGGAGATGGTGTTCCTTTTTCAAGCTCTAGTTTTCAAGTACCAGTTTTCTCTTAACAGTGAGCACTGGCAACTTATTTTCTTTGACTTACTAGACCTAGTTCTGCTATTTGGCTTATCTCTTGTGCAAACAGATCAGCAGATACACCCATCATGAAGGCCACATGAGGTCAGACATCTCTCTTTGCTTTGCCTGGAAGTTCCTCCAATGGGCCCATTATGCAGTTAGTCTCACTGAGTGACTTGCTTAGAGGGATGGTGGAATTGTTCAGCGGATGGCTGCATTCAGAAATCTGGTAAAAGTTTGTTAAGGTGATAGTGGACCTTTTTGCCAGTCAGCTCCTTGCCGATTGTGATCCTCTCTAGCAGGAGGATGCACAGGCCCACATGGACCTCATCAACTACTGCATGCCTTCTGTATTTCTGCCTCAAGCGCTGATTCTGCCCATGTCACACAAAATTCAATATGTTCTCAATATTGCTGGCCAGCTCTTGGTTTCTGCAGCTACTATGGTAGCAGTCCGAACACCCTGGCTGATTCCACAACAAGCAGATCTCCTGTCCTAAATGAACACAAAGTTTTTGCCACCCCAGCCAGGTCACCTGTGCTTGTGGGTTCAGTGCTTGGAGGAAAGTGTCGCGTGAGTATTGCGATGGTGTAGTTGAGGAAACATTACCAAAATACTTTTATTCATGGACTGCAAGTCCCCATCTACAGTAAAGGTGTATGTGGAACATCACAGCAGCACGATTCACTGCTCTTTCTTGGGATGATTGTAGGGGAAATAGCCCGGGGAAGGGCGGAGCACAGATACGCGGGAAGCTGGTTGTCGTGGTACAGTGATTAAACTTTTATTTTCTTTGCACAGAGGGTTGTCTGTAGGGAGGAGGTGTGTGTGGGTGGTTCTGTGGGGGCGGGGCTGGCGTAGCGACGCTCTCGAGGGCATGTCGGGTTTCCCGGAAGTGTGTGTGGGTTTCCCGTGCCATCATCCGCTGTCGTGTGCTGTTTCACCAGCTGCCGTCCTCGTCCGCACCCGAACCTTCAGGAAGACGATGAGAGAGAAAGAGAAATTAGAATGCCACGTCTGCAGTTGGAATACCTTGTCAACAGCCAACGGACGTGCACGTAGTCTGTGAGTCGGCACTCCTCGCATGGGTGGAAGGGCGTCCTTTTATATCCTTCCCCCATCGTCGGAGTGGTGGGATTCTCCCAACTGATTCCCCGATCGCCGGATGGTGTGGTGTCGGCGGTTCCACCTCACCGTGACTGTGTTTCTGGTTGGCATTGGGTCTGGCGCGAGGCTGTCTGCTTCGTGCCTGTGCTGCAGTCGGAAAAGCAGCAACTTTCTTGTCATGTGCACCGGCTGTTGGTCCGTCGCGACTGTGTGTATGTGTGTGTATGTGTGTGTATGTGTGTGTATGTGTGTGTGTGTGTGTGTGTGTGTGTGTTTTACAGATGTAACTGTGGTAGCTACTAAGCATCCTTGTCAGTCACAACCAGTGATGACCTGATAAGAACTTGCCCACAAACCTCCACAAAATGATGGATATATAACAACAAGATTCGTTGCATACTTATTCAAGCCATACTTCAGTTTGTGACTTTGCAGTTGATACTCGCATTTCTGGGGTTTATAGTAGCAGTGTTTCCAGATCTGCAAGTTACTCCGAATCTGCAAGATGGTTTTCATGTGAGAAGGGTGTTTATATTACTGGCTGTGTCACACTATATTATTTTCATGGCATAAAATCTTAGCGTGCGCTCACCGTGCACCTAGCGCAAACACACAGCTATAATTACTTTGTGTAGGTTTGGTTTTATTACATTCAAGGTTGCTATTTTGTCTGTCTGTATAAGCTTCCTTTTTCTGTTTTAGATACGAACAATGCTTTGTGTCCACTCTCCTATACGTCTAAAATTGACCTTCACAAAGACATCAAGCGATGCCATAATGAGGAGTATGTGGGAACGCTGAACTCAGAAGAGATTACTTGGAATTCTTTGAAATCAGGAAGCTCCAGTAGTCAGAAAACTGCATCTGATACCTTCCCTACCAACATCTCTCATAGCCAAATGAAAAAAGGATTTCCATTCGTACAAGAGAAAAGCCATACGGGAGAAAAGCCGTATCAGTGCTTACATTGTGGGAAGAGATTTAATCGAGAAAGTACTCTCCAAACACACCAACGTATTCACACAGGAGAGAAGCCATATCTCTGCTCCCAATGTGGGAAGAGTTTTGCCCAACATAGTACTCTCCAAAAACATCAACGCATTCACACAGGAGAGAAGCCGTATAACTGCTCCCAGTGTGGGAAGAGTTTTACACTACAGCAGGATCTTGAACTGCACCAGTCCGTTCACATGGGAGAGAAACCGTACCACTGCTCAGAATGTGGAAAGAATTTTACTCACCAGTGTAATCTCCAAACGCATCAGCGCATTCACACCGGAGAGAAGCCGTATCACTGCCCACTGTGTGGAAAGAGTTTTACACAACTAAGTCATTTCCAAATTCACGAGCACATTCATACGGGAGAAAAGCCGCATCAGTGCTTACAATGTGGGAAGAGATTTAATCGAGAAAGTACTCTCCAAACACACCAACGTATTCACACAGGAGAGAAACCATTTCACTGCTCACAGTGTGGAAAGAGTTTTACACAACTAGGTCATTTCCAAATACACCAGCGCATTCATACAGGGGAAAAGCCGCATCAGTGCTTACAATGTGGGAAGAGATTTAATCGAGAAAGTACTCTCCAAACACACCAACATATTCACACAGGAGAGAAACCGTTTCACTGCTCCCAGTGTGGAAAGAGTTTTACTGAACAATGTAATTTCCAAACTCACCAACGCATTCACACAGGAGAGAAGCCGTATCTCTGCTCCCAGTGTGGGAAGAGTTTTGCCCAACATAGTACTCTCCAAAGACATCAACGCATTCACACAGGAGAGAAGCCGTATAACTGCTCCCAGTGTGGGAAGAGCTTTACCCATCAAAGTAGTCTCCAGCGACACAGCCATATTCACACAGGAGAGAAACCCTATTTCTGTTTACAGTGTGGGAAGAGTTTTACACTACAGCAGGATCTTGAACTGCACCAGTCCGTTCACATGGGAGAGAAACCGTATCACTGCTCAGAATGTGGGAAGAATTTTACTCACCAGTGTAATCTCCAAACGCATCAGCGCATTCACACCGGAGAGAAGCCGTATCACTGCTCACTGTGTGAAAAGAGTTTTACGCAACAAGGTGCTCTCCAGCGACATCAACGCATCCACACAGGAGAGAAACCATATCAGTGCTTCTGGTGTCAAGAGAGATTTGCTAACTCTGGCAATCTTCAACGTCATCAGCTAATCCACACAGGAGAAAAACGTTATCGCTGTCTACAGTGTGATAAGGGTTTTATTGAAAGAAGTGATCTTGAGAAACACAAACGTGTCCACACAGGAGAGAAGCCGTATCACTGCTCGGAGTGTGGCAAGTGTTTTTCTGAGAATGGTGCACTTAAAAAACACCAGCGCATTCACACTGGAGAGAAACCGTATTCCTGCTTCAAGTGTGGACGGAGCTTTACTTTCACAAGCTCTTTCAGAACACACAAGTGCACGAACTCAGACAAGTTGTTGTTGGGTTGACAGGATTGATGTAACACCCCCCCCCCCATATTTATATGTAGGAAAAAGTCTAAAAATATAATAAAGCTAGATTCGTGTTGGAGAGGAGTTAGTACAACTAATTGGTTTAGCAACAACAGTGCAAAAAAAAAAAGTCAGTGTTGAAGATAGAAGGCTGTTCAGACCACCAGGGAAAGTTCATTCACCACCTGGTTGCAGCTTAGATGAGGGACTTGATGCATGTCTTCCTTGTGCCTTGGGGCTTGGTGGGTCCAGTGGAGCAGTGCTAGAGTCTGGAAGGGAGAAGTTTCTTCAGGTAGCTGCTGTCCATTTTTTTTCCATCGGCATTACAGTGATGTGAAAACCCATGGAGATGAAACTCGCAGAGAGAACGAGTATAGAACATGACTTCGCTGAGAGAGAGAGAGAGAACGAGAGAACAGAAGAATACCCTGCACTTCACCTTGTGGGACACCATCTCCTCCATGTTACCTGATATGACCATTCCTCCAGGTAGGTAGATAGATAGATACTTTATTGAGGACGCAAACCAACGGCATTCTGTGCAACAAATTCCAAGTCTATTGAGAATGGACATTAGAGGCTTGTGATTGTGTCATGGGCTGCTGACAAGTTCAAGGGCATGAGACTGATTATGGTTTGACTCACTTATTGGCATAAAACTTTAGTAACAGCCACAAGTGCAGTTTTTGAGATGAAATAATGATGAAAAATGTATTGGGTGTATAGGAGGGAACAAATTTTCCCTCCTTCCCCTGTTCCTACACTGAATAATCATTCTTCCTTTCCTAGTTCCTTAACATGTTTTTCAAATAGCTATTCCTGAAATCCCAACCTCAGTCCTTCCTCTCACTACCTTTTTGCTCATCCCTACAATGTATTGCCTTACTACAAAAAGAAGGTTTTGCAAGTTTGAATCTCAGGTTGACTGACAGATCTTTTTTGTATTAAAAATTAACTTTAAATACTGAAAGTACTACTTTAATTTTAGTCACACTATCATCTGACTAACATACTTATTGTGAGGCTCAGACTTGTATTGTTTATGATAGATAAACAATAATTATGATTATTGTAATGATGAATAATGATAATAAAGATGGTCAAATGTTTGCTTGTCCAAATATGTAAAAAAAAAAAAAAGTAAAGTTTCCATGGGGTTTACTTATTTTTTTCCCATGACTGTATGAATCAAAATGAACATGTATTTATACTAAAAAATATACTAAACTATAGTGTATATATAGTTTTTATAGTGTGTGTATATATAGTTTTATACAAAAAATTTGTAAAGTTATACAAATTGACCATGAAAGATTTAGAAGTGAATAGTTTGAGATTTACAATTATATTGTGAATCACTTTCACAAAGCAGCCACCAAATGTAGTCTCCCTTTGTGTTCTCACTATATTGTCATTGGTAGTGGTGTTCAGTGTCCAGTGTATCCTGGTGGAAGCACTCACCTTTCTCCTCAGATTACACTCTCATGCTCTCCTTGAATTGATCAAAATGAGCATTAAGTTTGTGGACTTTGAGAGACATCATGTAGCCCATTGTGTCATAGTTCTCCATCAGAGTCTCAAGCAGTTCCACATAGTTTTTGGCTTTGTGATTGCCCAGGAAGCCCCAATGCACTGCAACAAAGCAATCCCAAGCTTCTTTCTTCGTCTTTATCTTCTTGGGGAATTCCTTGCACTCAAGGATCTTCTTAATCTGCAGTCCGACAAAGACACAGACTTTGATTTTTGCCTCAGACAACTTAGGAAAGAAGTCTTGAAGGTACTTGAAGGCTGCTGACTCTTTAAGTAGTGCTTTCAGAAATTGTTTAATAAGGCCCAGTATGATGTGCAGTGGTGGCATCAGCACCTTCTGGAGGTCCACCCAATGGCTCCCACTTGATGTTCATTGGTAGTGGTCCTAGGTGTTCCTGCTGTTTTCCAGACAAAGGTAGCAGGGAACTTGGTAAAACCACCTTTGAGATTTGCCAACATTTTGAAGCCTCTGATGACCTCCCAGCCATCATACTTCAAGGTGTCCAGCAATGTCTTGACCATGTTGTAATCCCTGAGGAATACAGAGTGAGCCATGGGAAGTGACTGGCACTTGTTCCCTTTATGGAGCAGCATGACTTTGAGGCTCCTGGATGAGCTGTATGTGAAGAGGCACCACTCGTTCAGGCTACATGTGATTCTCAGTGCCATGAACAGACTGGCTACATTGTGGCAGAAGCAGAACCTGAATAAATACATTAAAATCAGCTAAATTCACCTGTTTTCTCAGTGAAAAGAGGTCAAATTCAAAATCCCAATGTCCTGTTCATATAACCAGAGTTTGAGGGACTTAACATTGGAAAATGAAATTAGAAACACTTACTACCCAGGAACAAAATTGTTACATAGTGTTCTCAGAAATACTGAGGAGAATCATCATCTGATCATGAAAGAAATTGCTCTGTTTGCAGATATATTTCACACATCTGTGGATTACTGCACCGTTCCGGTCTGTTTTGAGTTAATGTGTTAATTCTGGGATACTCGAAATGTAGCAAGCACTCCCATGACCCTCTGCAGTCTACAAAATGATTGGATCAGTGGATGACCCACTAAAAGTGAGGCTAAACTTTGACTGCCAGCATCTTCACAGCCTGGGAATCCTGTTAATAGGACCAGAGATCCAGAGGTCCTGGGCAATTAACATACCTAATTTAATCCACTCTACTAAATTTACTGGTAACTCCTAGAATTTCGAACAGCTGTGAAACATGTGTGATTGGGACACCCTAACCCACTCGGCATAGGTGTAGCTCAGGGCTCTGTGCTCTCTCATGCATTTATTTCTGTCCACAAACAACTACAACTTCAATGTTCTGTCTGTCAAACTCTGTCAAAAGCAATGGCGGATTCCTCCTCAAGATTGTAGACCATTTCAAAATTGACATGGTAGAGAAATGTATCCTACAAATACAACATTTCAACACATTTGGATCAATGGCAGATTTTAAGCTGATTTTTGTTGTTTTCTGCAAATGAACAATGTAGAGAAAAATCCATCATGCGGACATTTATGGGTACTTGAGACCTTTTTGTTCCCGCATACCAACATTCAGACATTTTTGACTGACGGAGTAGAAATGCTATCATTTTGAATATGTCAATTTTGAGACGTGGCCTGTATCGCCACCTATATTCTGTTTATGCCCATGCTTTCTGAGAAGTGTAAATCTAGTCTATAATTTCAGTGTTCCCCAGTAGAACAAAATTGATCAAGCTTCATGGTTCTGGAGAAATAGACTTACTATTTCTGTTAGCATTAGCTGTGGCCAAATCAGCCACAGAATGTCTGCCTAATAAACAGTCCGTTTTTTTCTTTCAATATCTACTTTGGCTTGATCCAAGACAAACAGCACCATCTAGCAGACAATAAGGTTATTGTTAAACATAATATAACATATCATCAAGGATAACATGAAAGTTAGCGATAAATTATGCCTTTTTAATGTATTGTTTTTGGAGATATGAGGTTGCCATCGCACATAACATACTGTAGTGTCCTATTTGTGTGTGGCAAAAAATATGTGCAACAGTTGGCAATTCAGCAATATGTTAACAGTTCCGCCAGTTTGATTCCTTATTGCTTATCACCCAATGATGTTTTTGTTCCCCATGAGAAATAAGGCTTGCATACCAATTTTCAGACATTTTGGACATATGGGCCAGAGGGAAATGGACATGGCCTGTAGTGCCACCTATGGGCTTATGTGAGCCGGTTGTGGTGTGGGAGTTACTCGTGACCTATAGTATAAATGTGCCAAATTTAAAAACTTTACAATTCAGATCTTGAGTTATTGGGCACTATTGAGAGATAAGGAGAATAATAATAAGAATTCTAACAATAACAACTGGTTTCCTCCTGGTGGAGGAATCCTAATAACTTTTATTCAACAGCGTCTTTTCATTCTGGTGCTGCAACAATAAACAGATTCTAAATTAACAATATGATTGTAGACAAAATAAAACCTTCACTCACACTTTTCACACATCCTTTTAATGAAATAATTGAAAAGCCATGTTATGCTGTCTTGTCTTTAAGTGAGATGAAAGCATGAATTTCTTATCAGTAACACTCAGTAGCTAAACAAGTCTTTTTAAAAACAAGTTTTTTTTATTGCTGTCGCTTTGTTCAGGCGAAGAAGCACCTTTTCTGATCATTTGCATGAATAGTTGTCTGTCTGTAGTCTGTTTTTAGTTCCCTCTTAGACCTATATGAATCCAGGGTAAGGATGCATACAAGGAACTATCACTGCAGAAGCATTCCATCCTCAGCATCACACAATAACGGTGTACGGTAGAAGTGTGTTTGCTGCTGTGATGAAGACTTTGAGCTGAAATACCAGAAGTGTGGAGCAGGTCTGCATGAATTATTATTTTTTTTTAAAAGGACAAACAAAAAGCTAAACGCTTTCCCAAACCCTATGCACTTCCTTTTAAAGTGCAACATCATGACTATTACTCATTTTGAACAGCCAAGAATCACAAATCTTAAATAAAATCAGGATTCTATTTATATTAATTATAAGAGAAATGAACATAGCAGGTAAAGTGTTTGTGTGTGCGTGAGCGAGAGAGCATGTTGGGTCATAAGTCTTTTATTTGTGGCTAACCCGAGAGTGTCTCACTTCCTGAGTCAGATTTATGACCAAAAATAATCTGCTCTGAAATAAATTTCTTTATAAAGCCCTAAACAGGATCATTGCTGATCCTCTGGAAGACATCTCATGCTGCAGTGGAAAAAAAAAACTTGTCTGAAACATCAGGCTAAAGTGAACAATGCCAAAAACGGTTCATTAGAAACAATCATGCAATAATTATTTGAGTATGAACACATCGTTTTTAATATTTCAATGAATAAATCAGTGTAAAATACTGAAATACCAGATTCTGAAATTTCCACATTAGAGACGAATTGAATGCTTCAGCCTGATTTAAATTGATGGCATATTTCAGCTCCGAATCACATCCAAACAGAAGTCAATCAAGCTGTTTAGCATCAAATAGAACAATAGTACATTCAATAAAATGAGTATAAAACTTCATGAAATAATTCTATGAATTATGCCCACATTTTCATGTTCAGTTTGATGGCTTCTAACAGTGTTTATTCTGTTGGTCAGAAATACAAGCAAACTCCATACACCAAATGTACAGCAAATCAACACGCTTCAGCAGGGACGAGAACAAAACACTGCTCGTATTCTCTTTTTTGAACCTGTGAATGCATTTACACTAGCCTTAAATTTGTGTGTGTGTGTGTGTGTGTGTGTCTGTGTAAATGTGGATGAGACTTGATTTCTTACTGTGTGTTTATGTGCTGAAACCAAGACTAAATCATGTGGCTGTGTCTCAGTCTGCCACACTACACATACACCATGAGGAATGGATGAGTGGAGGAACATCATCAAGATCATTTCAGAAGATTTGGTTTCATACTCAAAAGTTCAGTGAGGTGGAGGAAAACTTTTACACTCACACACACACACACACACGCACACAGCTGAGAGACTGGCTTCAGTTCACATGAGGAATTGGGGAAGTGAACATACCCACTATAGCAGAGTGAGTTATGATGTGAACAATGTGTGTGTGTGTGTGTGTGTGTGTGTGTGTGTGTGTGTGTGTGTGTGTGTGTGTGTGTGTTGGAGATCACATGATCTTCAGATCAACTATTAATGATCACTATGAAACAGGAAGTGCTACAGAAAGACATTTCTGTGCTCATATTGCATAAATTTGTACAACTGCACTGTGTGTGTCTGTGTGTGTCTGTGTGTGTGTGTGTGTGTATGAGAGAGAGATTAATGTACAGCAGATGGAGTTTTATTTTACCAGGAATTGTACAATATATCTCATTATTCATTTTTCATTCTGCACTGTGCTGAATGGTTTCTCTTCCAGCATCTATAAAGTGTGTCATGGTCCAGTCAGAGGACCGATCCCAAGTCTGTGTAGGCCGCATTTACACAATTACACTCCACAGTCTGTCCACTCTGAGCGCCTCATTTAGGCCGCACTGAATGTCAGCATCATGTGACCAACAATCCCAGAATTCTGTTCATCGCAACTGAGTGAATATAAAAGTCTCTACAAACATAACAGAGCATTTATTAGCGTAAATGATTCAGTGGAGGAGTCATTTACAGTACAGATGTAAGTGAATCAGTCCAGGAGTCATTTATTAATCTAAGTGAGCCGAGGAGTCATTCAAATTTAAACGAATTAATTGACTCCTAGCTAACAGTCAGATTTGTGTTGTAAGTTCATTCAGTGGTTGACTAGTAAGTGACCGTGATCAGCACTGGGTGATATGACAAAATATTACATTGAAATATTGATATGTCAAAATGACATGTTTAAAATGTTTTAAATAAATCAAGTTGAGTATTTTGAGTGTCATCAGGTTTCAGTGTTGTGATAAAGTAATGAAGGATAAATAAAAGTCACTAAAGTGTGATGTGAAGATGCTGAACATGTACTCATGTCTAGAACAGATCTGTTTAGGATAAAATGCTGCTCAGTGTCGACTAAATCAGCTGATCTCAAATCAGAATGAAACACAGCTCCTGTGTACTGCAGTGGAATGGCGGTTTGGGACACAGCCAAGCAGAAACTGGAACATACTCACTTCAATATCATTTTTTAATGTATTTTGGCATTTTGAATGCTTTAAAATTTGCATGGCTGAAAACCCACACTTATGAGGACAGATTTGCTGAAGTGTTTTCTGAGTGCTGATTTAATAAATTGGATGAAGTCACAGTTTGCGGTCTATTCTGCCAAAATCGGACTCAGTCAGCCGTCTCGGCTCTTCCTTCAGAGTTTGAGATTAGTGCTGCTGTTCACCGAGCTGGTATTCTGAATCTGGAAAAGAAAACTTTACACCTGGTTGAATTTCAGGATGATCCGCATAAACATGCAGGTGGAATTCATCCAAGAAAAATGTAAAATGATGATTGTTTCATGTTGTATCGCTTAAACCACCCGAGGAGCTCCGAGTCCCATTTATCCACTTCTTTTACAAGTGAGAATAACATCTGTCTCTGACACACATCTGACAAATCAAACCTCGTCCACTCTGTTACATCATAACAGTTATCATGGATGACAGACAGACAGACCACCACTGAAATGACCTTCGACCTTGAGCGTATGTAATATGACCGTAAGCCAATTTTACTTTGACAATTTGTCAAAATGGATTTTTTAAAATTTTAAATTTACAGTCTAAAGGGTTTCCTGTGTGTTTGGCTGGGATTTCATTCCACTATAAATCTCTCTCTCTCTCTCTCTCTCTCTCTCTCTCTGTCTCTCTCTCTCACACACACACACACACATTCACTGTGTGACGTGTTTCCTTCATGCATGAGGTAAAGAGTATTTGATTTAATAAAGATGAAATTAATTATGCGGGGAAAAAAAAGGAAAGCTGGCGTGAGGGAAAAGAGAAAAGTTGAAGAAAAGAAATGAAACAGGACAGAGGGAAGAAGCAAAAAAAAAAAAGAAAGTGATTGAAGAAAGGTTGGAGCAAGTAAAATGAACAAGAGGAAGAAGAAAATGAATATGATGATGGGGGAGAGTGAGGAATATCAGCAAAACCACACACTGTAATAAAGTCATGTGTGTGTTCTTGCAGGTTGGTGTTCGTCTCGTCGTCAGTGTTTCTGAGGCATGGCTGCATGTGAGTTTTTGAGACAATGGTATATTTGTGTGTGGGTTCTAGCTCCACTCTCTCAGGGTTCTGCGTGCTGACAGAATGCTGGACAGCTTTTTGTTCCAGCACTGAATCAGAGGAAGACGCTGGACTTCCCCTCTTTTTCGTTTCCTGTTTCTCCTCCAGCACTCTGCCTCTCCTTGAGTCTTTTACTAACACACTCAGTGTTTTGCTGGATTAATCAGGAATACTCATCTTGATGACTTTATTTATTTTTAGCCAATTCTTGATATTAGCTGTCATACAAACGCTCATTCCACACAACCTACTCTGATTTTTACTTCATTTTAGCGGTTGCTTAATGTCATTTCAATGTAATGGTAGTGAGTCCCTTAAGGATTTAGTAGTTCAAAATCAAACGATCGGTGCAACATTTTAAGGAGCTTGCAATTTTTCAAAATAATGGGCCAAGACGTGTCATGTGACATCATCATTAATGTACATTCAGCCAAAGCTCTTCGATTCACGTGCATCGAACATGAGTACAGCTAAAGGTCACATTTACCAACAAGCATCACAAAAAAAAAGCACAAAAACATTTAAAAAACCAGCAACAAAATCAAGTATTTTTGGCCGCAACAATCATTTAAAAAATCTGCTAAATTCTGTATGGACTGATTAGCATTTTCTTAGTAATCTATCAACACTTGAGGGAAATGTTGATGTTCCTGAAGGTTCGCTCAACTTCTTTCCTGCCCACTCTGTTTATTTTCCCCTGTAAGTGAAACTGGAAACTGTCGCTGCATCAATGTTGTTTATCCACCCTACGACTCGGGTTTAACGTGTTATGGAAAATCTCTTTCATAAATCATCTTCTAGGTGTAGTTGTTTGCATTCGCGTTTCTTTGCAGAATTTCACCACAAACACGAACAGTAATTAACATAAAATCAAACCTTACTATACATGAACTAAATCAATTAAAAAATCACTTCTTCTCATGTTGTGAAATATTATCTTTATTTTTGGTTTTTCTTTATGTTACCCAACTCAACTCAGTTCATTTATATAGCACGTATAAAAAAACCAAAGTGCTTCACAACCAGAAAACCATAGAACAGCAAAAACACAGACCCACACACACACACACACATCAACAGCACTACAAACTCCAACAGAAACTACATATACAAAGTGTGATCGATGTCAGAAATCACATGTCAAATACTCAGGGTTCCTCCAATTCAAATGCCAAATGATTCGCCAAGCGAATATAAAGGGGGATATCGTTCCATAATTTAGGAGCAAGTACAGAGAATGCCCGACCACCCTGACTTTTGCTTAGACTGAGGTACAGCCAACAACATTTAATTTGTAGACCTCAAAGTCCTTTTTTTTTAATAGTTTCATTTTTATTGAACATTTCTGCTGAACTTCTGATGAACATTTCTACAGAACATTTCTGCTAAACATTTCT
>JAOUWY010000003.1:12340777-12350928 GCA_025728095.1 Prietella phreatophila
CTACGGACAATTTAGCCACGCCAATCAGCCTACCATGCATGTCTTTGGACTGGGGGAGGAAACCGGAGTACCCGGAGAAAGCCCCCGCAGCACGGGGAGAACATGCAAACTCCGCACACACATGGCCCTGGCGGGAATTGAACCCCGGACACTGGAGGTGTGAGGCGAACGTGCTAACCACTAAGCCACTGTGCACCAGAAGGTGTTAATTTTCTATAATATATAATGCATCTGACAGTAATGCATCTGGTTTATATTAATGCACTGGAACTAATATGTTATTTTTCTGTAGTAACACCTCATATCAAAGTTATATACTGTAAGTATTTTATACATTACATACAACTTTTAATGATCCTCCATTTCAACCAATTGTATTGTACCAATTGTACTGGATCTCCTCGACTCATTCAACCTTTAGTAAAAATCTTACCCTTTTTTTTAATGATGCTACAGATTTTATAAGCAAACTTGAAGAAAAAAAATTAAGAGTCTAAACGATAATGATTGTCTAATGACTCCTGATGTGTCATCACTATATAACAATATCCCACATGAGGTGAGCCTTGAAACTGCAAAAATTAAGAATATATATGTTTATAAGGATCAAAAAGCAAAGTTACCCATAGATATTGTGATATATCCTGTTACTTTATTTTTGACAAAAAATTTTTTTTTAATTATTTACAGATTCAAGGTACAGCAATGGGAACTCCATTATCAACAAATTATGTTGTAATATAATGCTGTATGCATGGCTTTATGTGCTCTGAGCACCTTTGCTCACAGCGAAGGGAATATGTGACAGGTCTTCCCAAGGGCACTGAAGCTCCTTCAACAATCCCCCCTGGTGGTCCTGCACCTCTGGGTAAAATGTCCAAGCAATGCTGCATGACCTGATGGAAAATGAGAATTAGACATGCTGCATACTGGCCAGAAGCAGGCGGTGGGTCAGAAACTTACTTGCAGTGATATGGTGAAAGAGCTGGGACGAACTCACCAGGATCAGGTGGCTGGGCTATGGTGCTCTGGCGATGGTAGATGTGGGAGGCCACGCTGTCGGCCTCGGGTAAGCGCAAGACATGGGAGACTGCACCATTGGTGTCAGGCAGGAGCAGGACATGAGGGGGCCGTACCATCAACCTCAAAGTGAGCAGGACATTGGCGACTGCACCCTCAGCCTAGGGATTGAGCAGGACATAGGAGGCCATACCGTCAGCCTCTGGAAGGAGCACTTCTGGAGAGGCCATCTGGTCTGCCTCTGGAAGGAGCTCTGTGGGGTAGGCTGGCTTGTCTGCCTCTGACAGGAACTTTACAGGGGAGACCACCATATCACCCTCTGGCTGGAGCTTTACAGGGGAGACTGGCCCAATGGCCACTGGAGAAGCTCATCAGGTGAGGTCACCCCATCAGCCTCAGGTGTGAGCAGGAAATGGGAGACTGGGTTAAGGACTTAGCTTCCTCTTCATCTCCAGCCTTGTTTTACATGTAGTAGCTTGTGAATGGGTGAATTGGTTGGGCCAAGAGGAGGCCTATGAACTCGGTTACACTTTCTAGGTCAAGGTTTCCTGTGGTAACCAGAAGCTCCGCCCACCAGAAGGTTGAGCCAGTGAGCCGGGACAACAGAAATCCAAGCCATTGCCTATCCTCCTGCTAGGAATCTAACAGGTTCTCAAAATAAAACTGCCATTGAAGCAGGAATCCTTCAGGAAGGCAGTCATTGCCTTCGAAGTGAGTCAGGGTGTCTGTGGGTGTCTATGAGTCAAACAAAGACATAGTCATTCCAGCATAGCTCCCCTCTCACCGTCCTGCTGCATCCATGTTATCCAGTGAAGTATTCTGTCATGTATTGGAGGGTGAGACAGATGCATGTGCTTTAATAAAAACAGTTCGACAAATCCCAAAATATGCTAGAGAGGTTCGAATTCAGAAGCAGGCTTAGGTCAGGCGATCAGTAAACAGGGTGAACAAGGAAGAAACAAAGCACAAAATTCGGGGAAACATGTAAAGGTCAAAACCAGATCAGCTATAACATTAAAAACAGGCTTCGTACTGTCAGTAGCATGAGACAAACTGAGCATATACTGCATCCCGATTAAAACAGAGGAATGTAATAATACATGCACAAATCAAGGCACGAGCTGGAAACTGGTGTAAGTGACCAGGAAGCACAAGGTTGACAACCAGTGACAATAGAGGAGAGGAGACATGACAAAAACACATGTGGCAATATAAACAATCATGACGGTTCAGGAGCAGAACTCTGTAGCCCTGCGCGTTGCTATGTGCACTGAGCACCTCTGCTCACAATGCTCAGCACAAGAGGGAATTTGATAATAAATGTTGGAAGATGTATAGTGATGATTGCTTTATAAATTGGAATTACAAAAATAATTGGAATTAATTGAATTTGTACAATTCTTAAATTAAAGCATGACCAGCATAGTTCGCAATGGAAAATAATTTAAATACAATTACAATTATAACATTAGCAGTGGAGAGCTAATATCTCACTCCCCTAAAACCAAGCCTATCTTTAGGCCACTGAATATGAATCTCCAGTGTCAATGCTCTATAATGGTCAGAGGTAAAGCTGTATTTTTCAGTGTTCAGACAGCTTCAGGACAGAGGAGTTTATGCTTTGTAGTTTCTCAGTAACATGATAAGATATACTTTTTTATTTTCTTCAAGAGAGAAAACATTATAGGCTGGTGAGGGAACGCCTGATTTTAGCTGTGAGAACAGGAACGATCTTGTTTCATGAAACATTAAATGCAATTATGAATGGGTAAAAGTATGATATTTCATTCTTTAATAAATAAAATTATTAATTGCTGGTAAATTGATGAGGTATAAGAAGAATAAAACAGATTGAATTGTCAATTGTCAAGTCCGAACATGCTAATCTGTCTATATTCCTGTTAATGAGTAAGGACGAATAGATTCAGTCATAAGGGTTGGCACTTAGACAAAAAATTTAAAGTTAATGTAGATTTAATGTATGATAGTATGATGACTTTCTTAATGTTACTCAACACCTAGTCAGGACTCAAAACCTGCCTCGGTGTTGCAATCTGATTGGCTGAGCATTTTCATGCATGTTCCATAAAATCCAGTCCAAAATCCAACACATAACAAAAGATTTAATAGATTATTCTTTTTTTGTCCTGGATTGTCCTTCAGTCATCAAACCCACAGGATCTAACCAGAATAAAACACCACACACTTTCAGATTGTTCCCCTTGCACAAAAAACTGCCAAATAGACTGCAGAATAAACACAATTACAAAAAAAAATTCACAATTGTTGGTTCTCTAGACCTGTTTTCTTCTAAAATGATACAATTGTGATTAATACAGTGTCACCATATCAAGAACAAAGCTATGACACTTCTAAATCAAGCATTACATTTTTCTTTTATTTATTTTTGTAATATTTCTCTTAACATTTCTTCACAGAGGAGTAAAACTAAGAGATTCTGATTGTTATAAAACCAACATGTTTTCTGGAAAAAATCTGTTGAACACATTTATCCCACTACAATGTGGTGGTTTGTAGAAAGTAAGATTTCTCTAAATTCCATCAGCAGGTGATTAATTTCCTGGTCGTGATCATTGAAACATTAATTTTGGACCAGCATCCGTCATACAGTGCCATTTCTAAAGACCTGTTTTTCCTCTAACATTCATCAAAAGGGCACAAAAATAAAATTGGAAGCTTCCTGAGAGCATGGCATCAATCATAATTTGAAGCTTTTTTTTAATACCATTTCCACACATGTTGGAGAGAAAAAGGCTTTAAAATGACTGTCGATTATAAACCTGGATTTATAACTATATACAACATATCCATGGATTTTTATTATGATTAATGATTCTCAGAAAAGCATGCCTAAAGTAGAATAAAGGTAAAAGGAAAGAAAAGAAAAGTATCTTTCATCCAACAATTAAGTTACACTTGTGATTTATTTGAATATTTTCATTATAGCTATGTAATTATTTCTAAAAGTTCATTCTATAAATTAATTTGAAAAAAATAGTCTTTTCATGTTGTTAGAATAAAAATTTTTATTTCACAATGTAGAGGAAAACACCTCACAATTTGTTAGAAAATAATTTCTTTATTGTTTATTCAAGCAAATAACATATAAAATGTTTAATTGAAAACATTTAGAGAAAATAATTTTTGAGAAAAAAAATTACACAGAACAGGTCATTTTTTGTGCACGTGTGATTTATAAGGGTTATAAATTGATGTGAATATCATAATGGCATATACATTGTTAAATAGAGCACCAAAAAGTTTTTTCATCGCATGACATGGTTGTGCCAAGTGGGCAGATCTTAAATTCCAAATTAATTCCAATTAAATTACCCAGTGTGTCTCCATCACTCTTGGTACTTCTGCCTGCCTTTTTTCACTACCCTAACCGTTCTCCTTCTCTATGCCCACCTGCAAGTATTTTGACTTTTGAATTCTTTCATATCCTGTAATTGTCTGTGTGCGTGTGTCATGAAGCAGCAAGAAAATATATTCTTATTGATACATTTTATATTAAAGAGCAGTAACATCAAGTTATTTGTATGGCATATTTATATTCAAATAAATGTATTTGCATTTTTGAACAGTATTGATTATGTTAAAAAAAATTCAGAAAGACTGAATGTACTGTTGTACAATTAACAACGTAACACGTTTTCATTGAGAAATTCTCCACTTGCTGTAAGGTGATCTTATTTTCATGCTTGTATTAGGCTATTTGTGGTTCAAAACAGGCATCCATCTTGTTATAAATTTAGACCAAGTCAGAAGGGCTAAACAAAGCCCAATTTTCAATGATCATTTTTGACAAGAACAATATCCATGAATGTACTTGGTTGGTTACCTCTGATTGTTATAAAGTACTGATAATGTGTTAGAACAAGCACATTAATATAAACCTGTGATTTGCCGCTGCACTACTGCCGGAGCTGCTGTTGTAGAAAATGAATGAACACCTTCTGACCAATCAGAAACAAGTCAGTGGAAAACAGATATAGATAGTGTTAGTCTTTACAATTTCTTGACATTGCCTGTAAGTGACAAGCTCTAGTCTGAATGAACAACTAATCCTATGACCTAGAATGAAACCAAGCCGTGTGTGTGTGTGTGTGTGTGTGTGTGTGTGTGTGTGTGCGTGTGTGTGATTGCCGCTGTGTTTGTGCAGTGAGAGTGGTGTGTATTCAGCGAGCACATGGCCTGGGTGTGTTAGCAAGTCGGAGAGAACATGCTGCGTTTATTGAGAAGCTTTTCTGGCGGTCTAGCGGAAACTCCTGCGATCTGCTCAGTGTTCAGACTGATGTTATTTTTCTCTGCTGCAAATGAGCCATGCTGTGATTTTCAGTTCCCCAAGTGTGAATGCTCAAGCTGCTGTGTCTCGGTTACTGTGGTGACACAAAAAGCAAGGTTTCCACCCAAACATATCTCAAATTCAAAGCAAAAAACTTAAATGAAAAGTCATGGCAGGTGCACAAGCCTACACTGCATTACACTTCAAGGGATTCTTCATATGATTAATTGTTCTTAACTTCCTAAAAAATATTCTTCTTGGAACTTTTCAAATACAGAATCACTCTCGTGTTCTACATAAATGATTTAAGGCTTTCCCGCAGAGAACAATGGAAGAACTCTGAAGGGTTCCTGATTTTCCAGTCAGATGTGTAAAGAATGTTAGCTGCATATTATTAGTGGGTTGCTAGCATCAGTTAGACAGTATCCAAGTACTTAAATTGCCACTTTATTATTTTTTTTAGAACCTATTTTTTTCATACCATACCAACCTCCCACACAGGGTTTTTAGACTTATAATACTCTTAGTGCCTGCCTCAGGAACCCATACCAGGATATATTTTTTGATGAAGATTTCAAACACTTCTGTAAGTCACTCTGAATTAGGGAATCTGCCAAATGGCATAAATTTAAATGCATAAATGTTCTCTGACATAGTTTCCTGTGATTCATACTACAGCCACTTCACTATTCCATAAACTTCAGTATTCCATACAATTCAGTTTACTATAACCTTTAGTACTCCGTACATTTTAGTATACCATAAATATAAAAAATTTCATAAACTTCAATAGTCTGTAACCTTTAGTATTATGTAAACTTCACTATTTCATAAACCTCAGTCAACCAAGAGGCCAAGTATAACTCTGAAGGAGCTGGGGAGATTCACAGCTTAGATGAGGAATAGATTTTCACAGGACAGCCAAAGCTTGTATGGCTTGAAATCCTGGTTGGATTTTGCCTAAAGGAATGTTTTCGATCCAGCAAGCATGTAAAAAAAAAAGTTTTGGTCTAATGAGAGGAAGAGTTTTACTTTCTGGCCTTCACACAAAGCACTATGTTTGGCAGAACCGAACCCACTGAGAACACCACCCCCACTGTGAAGCATGATGATGGTAGTCTCATGTTCAGCATTACCCATGACCTCTTGGCTGTTTCTCTAACTAATCCCCTCTTTACCAACTCACATATTTTTGAGGAATGGGCTCATCTATGCAGTTTTATGCAGATTTAAAATAACACTGTGAGATGTTCATAGTTTGAGATAATTTTTATAACAAACCCCTGATTGATGTTTTTCCTAAACTTTGTCTCACTGACACTGGTCTTCATAATGCTTTGTTTGTGTGTGTTCTCTAATAAACTCTGGGTTACTTCAGAAACAGGTGTATTGTACATTATTGTACAGTATATTGAGATCACACTTTAATTACATACAGGTTGACTCTAATCAAATAATAATGTAATGTCTGATGGTGGTGACTGGTTGCACCAGAACTAATTTAGGGGTTGATTAACTATAGAATCACAACTTTTATGTTGTTTATTTGTAAATAATTTTGTAAACAATATAGATTTTTTCCGGATTTCCATATTATTGATATATATTCAATATTATTATAGATTCCTGATGTAAAGTTCCAGGACTTTAAATGCTACAAAATCTTTTTAAAATGTTTTAATGTTCCATGTATGTATATAGAGATCAGGAAATTAGCCAGTGTTCTTTAGAACTAAATGTTCCTTTTGAGGACATAAACATTTATTCCCACATCTAATAATGGTAAAATATTTTTCCCATCAATGTTACACCCAGGATTTATCTCCATTTCTACCCTGACTTACAGATTATAGATAAATATTTTCTCGCTACTAGTAAATAAGATTTGTCAGCATGTTCTAATCGAGAATGAATTGCTATCAGATTATCTTTAAATACATACTCATCAGAAATAAATACACCTTCAGTACAAACTTGTCTTTGACATAAAGCCCTGAAACAAAGCAGAAATGAACAGATAAGTGGAGAACCGAGACAAGGCGCTGAGATTTTCTCCTGGAACCTGAGACTGAGGCGTTGCTTGCAAATTCTTTTCATTTCCTCTTTCATCCCCTCACCTTCAGCTGGCTCCTGAGGAGGATATTTATACCACAGAGATGTTTTTCTTTTCCTCTTTTTTAAGTGCAGGAATGGAAAAGGTGAAGCGTTTGATGTTGAATTTGTGTCTGTCAGTCAGAATTTCAGATTGACTATAAGGTCAAATAAAAGATAACCATGAACAATAAATGCAAAATATTAAATACATCCTGTACCAAATATCTGGGGGAAAAAACAACTAATAATTTATCCTACAAGTAGCAAAACATTATGAAGCTGTTTTTTTATTCAAGAATTCTCATCTGAAACTTAAATATCTCTGAATCCTGTTTGCTTAATCATATTTCTTTCAACACACACTGGACGTAATTTATCAAGCCAGATATTATGTTTTTTTTTTTGTTTTTTTGTTTTTTATGGAAGGACTTTCCTGTGCCAGTGTTTTACTACAATCAGAGAAAGCGAACACAATGGTGTGTGAGCTTCACACTGTGGGAAACACTCTCGCGTGTGACCAGTATCTGAAGTCTGTGTAAAATCACACCTATTAATAGACCTGCCAAGCTCACACCAACCTGCCATTGAATCAGCTCAGCTCTTGGTTCTCTTATTTCTTAGCTGAAGGGTGATGGGTTTGCCCTCGAATATGGAGAATCAACCCACAGCCAGAGGGGGAGCCAGTAAGAAGGAGCATGCTCCTTCACACCGCAGAAAGCTCCCCTTTTTTCACGTGTCACACTTCTGTGGAAAGCCACGTTTATTCAGCCACTGGGGGGACAAACAGTACAAGTATTTTGCTATGCCTTAAGGTGGAGGAAGTGCTTATGATCCACCTCTCTTCTGAGACAGCAGCAGAATCAGTAGGGGTGACTTTGCCATCAAAGCCATGTAAGACCACCTTGGCGGCAATGGGTCTTGCTTATGGGTCTCAGCATACAATGGCCAGGCAGACCTGCTGAACTGTGAGGGAGGCACAGAAGGTGAGTGTGGCGGCCCACCAGCCCCCAGATAAAGCAAGGGGGACCTGGCCGCCAAATTCGCAGCCTGATACTACGCCTCATTTAAAATGATAATCTGTGCCGGAAAGGCAAAAAGAAGCGGTCCAGAGGAGCGGCAAATGGAGCTATCAGGGGATGAGAGGTTGTTCGGGCAGTTAGCCCCCATTATTACTATAGGGCTTCTCTTGTCACGATTCCTGACGTGAGGAAGTTCAGACAGATGCCAGCGCAGGATAACAGTTTTATTTAAGAGAGAGACAGACAAATCCAAAACATGATCCAAAACGTAATTTAAAAACAGGCATAGGTCAGACGATCAGCAAACAGGCTTACACAGGGCTAGGCAGGAATCAAGGTTGAGATACAAAACAAGAAACATGAACTATGACAGGGAATGGGAGCGAAAAACCCAGCGTGAACTAAATCTAATGATTGACTATGACTATGACTATTTACTCTAACTCAACAATCCGCCTTCTGTGCTGGGAGGCATGCAGTATATATGCGGACATGATCCGTGCCATAAATGCTCACAGCTGAGGGTGATTCAGACACACGTGAAATCCCAGCCAATGACAGAAGAGGGAGGAGACATGACAGAAACATAAACAAACACGTGTCCAAATGTCCAAATGTCACTACTGTCAAGAACAGAAAAGCAAGTGCTCGCACATTCAAGGGGAAATCGTGACAGAACCCCCAAAGAGGAATGACATCTTCAGCAGAACATAGAGGCAGAGCAAAATCCTCCACGAAGCAGGCTGGCATAGAGATGACCTCAGCTGAGCAGGAAGGCAGAGTGATGACCTCAGTTGTGCAGGAAGGCAGAGCGACGACCTCAGCCGAGCAGGGAAACAGATCCCCGTACCCAGTGGTGCAGGAGTGTTGAGTGACACTCTTGGCTGAACAGGAGTGCCGACCAGCATCCTCAGCAGAGTGGGCAGGCCGAATGAGTTCCATGACAGGGGAGGGACGGTGGGAGATGTCCTCATACGGGGGCACCGAGGTCGCCAGGTTAACCTCGGGCTTGAGCGGATCTTGGGCAGCTGGGTCAGTAGACTTGGGCTTGAGCGGAGTTTGGGCAGCTGGGTCAGGAGAATTGGGCTTGAGTTGAGCTTGGTCGGCTGTGTCGGTAGACTTGGGCATGGGCAGAACTTGGTCGGCCGTGTCGGTAGACTTGGACGTGGGCAGAACTTGGTCGGCTATGTCAGCAGGCTTGGACATGAGCCGAACTTGGTCAGCAAGCTTGGACATGAGTGGAACTTGGTCAGCAGGGTCAGTAGACCTGGGCGTGAGCAGAGCTTGGTTGTCCGTGTTAACATACACATGGTGGTTCATCCACTCATAATGCATGTGGAATGGCAGGTCAGCCTTGTTCGCCACATTGACTCTCTTCAACAGCTTATCCAGGTTGTAGCTCTGCCCTAGTTCTCCAAACGCCTTCAAAAATAGGTCCATAAATTGCCTACTGTTCTCCAGTTCCCAGGATCTCATGGCTGCTAATCCGCTGCACCCAAAAAAATGGGACACCATGAACCTTATCCATTGCCTCTTGCTGGGCTTAGTTTCCATTAAACTACAAAAATATATCTGGCAGTCAACCATAAAAAGTGCCGGGAGGCACCTGGTGTATATGCGGACATGATCAGTGTGTAACCCTGTAGAAAATACATGGTTAAGTTTCCTTTTGTTTTGTACGAATTTAAATACACAGACACTGTATTTTT
>JAOUWY010000003.1:12371312-12382221 GCA_025728095.1 Prietella phreatophila
GCTTCGCCCAGAAAACTCCGATGTTCCTGCCTGCGCCGTATGACAGCCAGGATTATCCTGACTACTTCCTCATGGAATGCCAGCAGTATTTTGCCAGCCTGAGTGCCCCAAAACCCTCTGAAGGTCAGTTCGTGTTGTTCATCGTGTCTCGCTTCAAGGGTTTCGCGCGCGCATGGGCAGAGCAGATATGGACGGAGAAACCCGAAATGCTAACAGACATTCGGCAGTTCATGAAAGTATTTCTTACGGACTTCGGAGAGACAGGGCAACTGTATAGCATGAAGAAATTGCTGGGAAAAGGTCATTGCTGGACTCATACTGAACCTCTGATCTGTGAATATTATGCGCAAGTGAGACACCAAGTGAAGATTATCACAGCGCTGCCAGCTAAGTCTCAGTTCCCGATCAAGTCTCAAGTCCAAGCCATGCCTCCGGTTTCAGCCACAGCCATGCCTCCAGCTACAGCACCTGCCAAAGCTAAGTCCCAAGCTCAAGTAGTCTCAAGCGTCGTCGAGGATGCCGTTCTGCTCTCAAGCGTCGTCGAGGACGCCGCTCTGCTCTCAAGCGTTTGATTGATATCTGGGGTGATTAAATATGGAATAGTAATGATGATCTCATTGACCTTTTATGATGCCATTATCATGGCATTTGGTTAGAAACTAAAATTGCAGTATACAAGGCAGTGGTTTTGACTATCCTACTTTATGACTCCAAAGTATGGATCCCTTATCTTCATCACATCAACAAACTTGATAATTTTCATATGATCAGTCTAAGGCATATAGCGCACATTAGATGGTAGGACAAAATACGAAATACAGAGGTCCGTAGAATATGTAACACAACTGGAATTGAAGCTTTTCTGATGATTACACTTTTCCACTAGACTGGGAATGTAGTTTGGATGAAAGATAACTGCATAAGTGAGAGGTTTTTCTACAGTCAGTTGGAACATGGTGCCCAATCTCAGTGGCCAGTGCAAGTGTTACAAAGATGGCATGTGGTATGGCTCCAAAGTACGTCGAGAAGCTTTCGGCCAACAAAACTTCTTGGCGTACAATGTGCATAAACTTGAGTCATTACGTGTGCATAACCTTCAGGACAAACTTGTGCAATGGCATGAAGACAACCTGCCAGCCAGTACTGAAAAATACTCGAATGACATCTGTGGCCATATCTGCATATCAAGGATTGATCGATACTTGTATAGACGAACTCATCTGTGACAAGATCTGTTGTGTTGATGGATCAGTCCATCAATCAGCAATGCTGTATGTGACAAACATCAAACTTCAAATTGCATATCATTAGTGCAAAAGTGAAAACTATCATCAGGCCTCATTTATCAATTTTTTAGTAAAAATGTGTGAAATGTTTTCATGTCAAAAACTGAACAAAATATTTCTGCCATATTTACAAATGTTTTGATGATTTTCATCATACCGAGGTGCATATGTTGATGAATTCCAATCACCCTCAGTATGCAATGCAAATGCAAACTGCAGCTCATTGTCATTTTGTCACAACCACAAAACTCCATGAATCGTAAACCTACACAAAAGTGCAAGTTATTTATTTTGACCTGTGTACACCAATTAAAATTTTTGAAGCATTATTTACCAGCAACTGAAAAGGACAAAATCTGGAGACAAATTACAGAATAAATTAGGCGTGAATTATTCTACACTGTATCCTGTAAATATCTCCTTAATTAATGATGAGATGAGATGAGATCAACTTTACTGACATTGTGCAGTGTACATGTACAGAGACAATGAAATGCCATTAATATAAGCGGTAACACTTTACAATAACAGTACAAGAATAATCATGCACTATTACCTTAATTAATACACGATGAGTTTGGGTATGTACTAATCATGAGCTAATGAAGAGCTAACCTTAACTACAATATGAGCTGTATGAATTCATGCGTGAATAACGACCACCTTTAATGCATTAGTTATTAATTAATGAATTAATTAACGTATCTGTGTAAATCAACCATACACTGTAGGATAATTAATCATAATTAAATATATTTCTCTACCCATTTATAGTATTACTATAGTATTACTACCCCACTGTAGTATTAGAACATGCAGGGATTTGAAGCGAAATAGATGGGGAATGACACAAAATAGGTTGAGATGAAATTACGCGTGATTATTATTAATGCTACTGTCTACATTCTATAATGAGGATCAGTGTAAATTATGAAAGTAATCCAGCACCATACAATGATTTTTGTGTATGATTTTGTGTTCCTCATTTGTAAGATGCTTTGGATAAAAGTTTCTGCTAAATGAATAAATGTAAATATAAATGTGTATGCAGCTGCATATGGCAAAATAAATAAACAATTTGAAATTATGTGCATTTTATTCATATTCTTTCTTATAGAGCATGTTTGATTTAGTTTACCCCACGTGCTAATTAATACATTGACTAACAAGCACGTACTAACATTTTTAAAGCGGCCGTTAATGATCTATCAATTCATAAGGCTCACGTCGTAGTTAAGGTTAGCTCTTATTAGTTCATGGCTATTGCCTGTCTTAACTCATCATTGTTCATATTTAAGTATGTGTTATTGCATGATTATTCATGTACTGTTATTGTTAAGTGTTACGATATAAGCAACTGAGTTTCACAAATTGTTCATTAATTATAGTATAATTCAAATAAATATTTAAACTTTATTTAAACTTTGCAGCGTAATCCATATATAAAATCACAGTAACTTATCAACAATTATATTACTTGAAGCTGAAGAAAATGCTTCTCTGAACTAACAGGATCTTCATGAATGACAAAATTCATTCATATTCAGCATGATAAATAAAGAACGGTGTCTGTGAATAAAATGCCTAAGAAGTATTTAAAGTAAGAACAGCATTTGGCCTAAAACAGAGCCTTGTTGGACACCTTACTGTTGTAGATAAGAGTCTGTTTACTACACTGGTCCATTCATGCATCCATTTCTATCCATCATAAAATTGCTGCTATAAAATCTAAAGATGGCTTGAGCCACTTGGACAGATCACTGCAAATTAGTGCACACTACACTAGGATTGGTATCTTTTTGTGGTTTGGGTTTGGTCTGACCTTGCAAAGTGTACTCTCTTTATTCATCAACACATATTAGAGCAGCCTGAGATCAGAAAGAACGATAACCATTTCCATTTCCTTGTGTTTTATTTTTACAGCAAACACACTCCTCATGACTTCAAACCCTGTGATGTTATTTCAGAAACTTCAAGGAGCTCTTACTGTGTCTGTAAGTGCCTGATCTTTAAAAGTGGGTTTGATATCTCAGACAATTTTACACTGGAATTCAATTTCATTTCATTGTTTTTACTGAAGAAAAAAATTGTGGAAAAGAAATGTTCCTAGAAAAAGAGATAAATTTTGCATAATTGTATTCTATAAGTTAATTAGCAAGTACTGTGTATTATAGCACATTTAGCTGTTACTTTAAGCTTTAATTTATTACACAGTCCTGTGGTAAACCTGATGTGCATTCACAGTGTGTTCTGGGTATGTCAGGGTGGGGAATACTGATCTAACCCATTGTTGCTACTGTATGTGTGAAGCTCTGATTGATTAGAGTAAGAGTAAGGGGTGGGGTTTGCGCTAACAGATATATTTACAGCTTAAATATCAAATATAACTAAATAACCATCATATCATAGAGTTCATATACATTTTGTGTAATTATCAAGTTAAGCATGACTTATCAAGTTTGTTTTTCCCTAATGAACAGTTCCTGCTTGTGATATTCACAACTCTTTGATGATACTTTGTTCTCTAACACATTTAACAAAGAAATATACTGCATATTTAAAGCAATAAGTCTCTTCTGAAAGTATATATAAATTCAAACAAAAATAATAATTTAATTTGCATTATTTAATACCATAAGTGCAGAAGAGAAAAATTATAAACAAAATAATAAACAAAAGTACCCAGTACCAGGTAGCATTACAGCAATCAGGCTAAAACCTAAATTAGCATTACAGTTCATCCTTACATGTTTGGTTTGATGTAACTGAATGTTACAAACTGAAAATAAAGATGGTAAAATTAAGTTTATTTGTGCATGGTTGTTGTTAGAAATTATCACTAAAACTAGCTCATTGGCAAGCAAGCTAAACAAGTGTTTTTGTTAGCTGTGGGACTTTATAACCACATCACGTTCCCAGTTTCCTTTATGTGCCTGTTTTAGATATAAATGAGTGACACATTAAACACATTATAATTAATAATAGCGAGTAAAATATTTGGCTGTCTGGTGTATAAAGTGTGTAAAGTATTTACGTTTAGATTTAATTTATGAGGAAAAGAAAGCTAGTGGAAAAGCCGTGTGAAAGGAGTCGTCGAGAGAAAAAGACGAGTGAAACTCTTTAAATTAATGATCGATGAGGCAGCTTTCTTTCACTTCAAAGTTCTCGTTGGCCGTTTTTGTAGTGTGCTCGTTTATATCGGTGCCATTGGAGACGCTCCCCCTGCTGCTGAGGTGAAAAAGATTAGAACAATGGTACTCTCACTCCCTTTTCACTGCACACCATTCCCCCATCCATCCCTCAGCCTCTTTTTTGGCATCTGAGGTTTTTTATTTTATTTTATTGCTCTTGGTTTCCTGGCTCTTCATGTTGCACTTCACGGATTGCAGATTAAGAAGGGGAAAAATACAGAGTGTGTTAGACGAGTGTGTGGTGAATTTCTATAGTCACTTTTAAACCCCACTGTGTTTTGGCGCTCATGGTTTTTGTTTTTTTGCGTGAGTGATGTGATACATTGTGACGCATTCATGCAGCACGTAATGTCGTTTACTTCAGCTGTCCCACTTTTCTTTGATTCAGTTTCTTTGTCTTCTGGAATGTTCTTCAGAAAAGGTTTTAAAAAGGTGACAAACTACAATCAAGCATTTATTTATTTTTTTAAACACCACTATACTTATGTTATCTTTTCTTACTTTTCCTAATTTAGACATTTTCCTCTACATCGTTCCCTTTTATTAGTTTCAGATATGATAGATTTATGTTTGATGTGTGTATTTGTTGAGTTTTGGCATGTTCATGCAGCACTTTCCCTTGTTTCTCTCAAAAAAAAAAGCATTCATGCAGTTCCCAGAGTCAATGCTATGTTGCGTCAAGAAGAAAAAATACGAGTGAAGGTTTTTAAGAAGCCGCTCACGTTTCCAGCGGGTTCAGAGCCCAACTGTTCCATCATCCAACATTGGAGATTCCTGAAGCACAGCGTAAAAACAACAATAACACTCGTAAAGGGTTTTATGAGCTGTACTTGTCCAAGCTCAAATTCTACTTACATACACTTCACAAAAACATTGTCATGTAGATCTGCTACACCTGTAGATGTGCAGCCATTTGTTGTAACTGCAGTGAAATTCTTTATTAATCTACTTAGTACAGTACAGTGATTAGAGCAGCTATAATTAATGCATTACATCCATTATGAAAAATTTTATGTGGATTTTTAAATGCCATATAATTGAAAGCACTTTCTCTGTTTTGGCATTTATGATTTCCTTACATTTTTATTTGTAAGCTATTATTATTGTTGTTGTTGTTGTTGTTGTATTCAGTGCATTGTTTATACAAAATTAATAAACAAAAAAATCATATTTGACATTTCTCCTTTATAAGCCACATGTAAGCTGATTAATCATTTGCTGAACACACAAACACAGTCATGTTTTATCAGGTAAAGCAGTTGCACTTGTGAAACTAATGATCCACTTGAAGCTTCAAGAGGTCCAGCAAGGCAGGATTATCAATATTAAAACCACTGGTCAGAAACACTCTGGAAGAGTAAAACCTCACAAAGAAAAGTGGCAGGTGCTCATTTTATGACCAATGATTTGTTGTTAAGACCATTAAAATGTTAATATTTAGCCATTTGGGGCTTGGACCCTTTTTTGCCCAGGAGTGTAATAGAATAACTGGAAATTATGCAAAAATTAAAAAAAATAAAAAATAAATAAATAAAATAAAAAAATAAAAAAGGTTGAAATGCAGAAGAAACAGGGAAGTGATTTTCTTGAAAGTGTGTTTACCACCCAGTTGTTGTTATTGTTTTATTCAAAGCTGAAATTCAGTGCTATATGTGTTCATGCTGTACATCAGTATGATTTCACTTTGGAAAACATCATAAGAGTTTTATCCAGCTGTCAGTCTCTATCACATCATCATACACACACACACACACACACACACACACACACACGCACATACACACATACACACAAAACACTTTTCTTACAACATGTGGAAAGTTTTCGCTCAGAGCATTTGGACGGGAGGAAATGTTGGCACAGATTAATCCTATTCTTATACATATATTCATAGAAGTGTGGGTTTCTGTGTGAAAGAGTGTGTGAGTGGGTGTGTACAGGCCTGTTATGTCAACAACATACACGCTCACACTGAAGAAGAGTTCTGGAGTATAAATAATGTCTCTAACCTGTACACTGTATATAGAGTGTTAGTGACACTTTACCGGTTTATATTAATGCACTACTTCTAACATGTATTGAAGGAGTCTCCAGTCTCAGTGCTTTGTAAAAGTCTGAGGTAGAGCTGTAACAGTAACTTTAAGTTCTCTGTGTTTTTAATCATACTTCTTACTTTCACTCTAATGTGTGATTTTTAATGGTAGGTATAATTAAAGATCAGGGTGATGAATGTTGCTTGCAATTTATTAACTCGAGTTAATTCATTTTCAATTTAAAAACAATTTAAGTTGTTGTTGTTTTTTTAAGTATGCATGCATTTTTGAAATTAGCATTTTTTTAAAATACCTTTTGGTTATATTCACTGGAAAACATCATAACATTGGTGCTCTGCATCAGGAGCGTGGAGATTGGTGCAGTTTCCAGAGTGCGAGTGGAAAATCAGTGCCCTTTAATAAAATGGAGACCACACGTGAGCTGTATAGGTATTAAACCTTCCCTCTTAAACTTTATAGAGCTATTTTTCGCTGCAGCTTTTTCATGCCAAGTCTAATTTGGCCTCCAAATATAGAGCGAGTGCACTTTATTCACATGGGGCTCCCCATCGTAAAATGCTCAAGGACGTAGGGAAGGTTTTCCCCCAAATCAAGAAGTACACTCTTTTAATCTGAGCCTCCGGTTTCTATCTTGTACTGTAGGTAGAAGTCTTACTGATCATATACACATACTCCAATGTCATAGACATGACATTACACAGAGACATTTCAATGTCAAAGGATATCATACTATTCAGCATGACTTGCTAACAGAGAGCTATAATTAACTTCTGACCTTTTAACGAACCTCTTAACGAGCTGTCATTAGCAGTGTGTCTTTGTCTTCCTGCGCATTTATTTTAGTGACTGTCAAGGTCACTTCCTGTCATGTGATTTAACATCCCACACATACAGGACATTTCCTAACTGCTGATGTCTGGTGTAAAATCTACAGCCTGGTCATGTCGCCATTTCAGGAAGCAACAAACAGCTTGAGTAATAAATCTGCTATTTGTAAGTCTGTGTTTAATAATAGAATTATTTTCACATCCAGACCAATACACACTATAAGATGCATTAAACACAACAATATTCCCCAGATCGGACTGAATGAGCTTGAACAAGACTCGTTAAACTCACTGATATGACTGAAGAATAGAAGAGCAAATTTGTGTTTGTGACCAAAAGATTCACTGATTCAAACACTGATTCACTAACTCACAAAGAATCACCACTTTTATTGTACTAAGATTTACTGATAGAAACACTGACTACATTTACATGGACAGCAATAATCTAATTATTGACCTTATTCTGAATAAGACAATATTGTGATTAAGGTGTTTACATGAGTCGCTTTTCGAATATTCTTTTCATGTTCGCGTTTTACATGTTATAGAACACAGATCGATTAATATACGCCATGCCATCCGACGTTCCCTGCAGATTTTCACGTATCAACATACAGTTTGTCTTTGTTATGGGATTGTATACAGTTTTGGATGTTTAATTTTTAATTTTATGAAAGCTTCAGGTGCAGTTAATAATTTGTCATGCTATACATGTAAATAGATGACTGTTTGAAGTCGTGGGCTACGTCCAAAACCGCATACTTACCTACTATATAGTAGCCATGTATTTCACCTATTATATAGTAAGTAAGTATGCAGTTTCAGACGCAGCTGTGCTCTCTTGTTTGCCATCAAACAGTTGAGCACTGCCATGTGTGATCGTGTCCTGTCGCAAAATGCGGTGAAAACACCCACACGACGTTAATAGTGTGATTAAGGTGTGTACATGTCTGTGATGCACGTCGATAACGCGACTAAAACAGGAATACTCCACATGTCTTAATTCAACTTGTGATTACTTCGAGTATGACTTTAGACGGATTAAGGTAATCAATAATCGTTGTTTACATGGTAGTTTCTTAATCAGAATATTATCTTAATTGGGTTAATATCGGAATATTATTGTCCATGTAAATGTACTGACTGATAGACTGAATGACAGATGAGTAAATATTGGTTGTGACCAGTGAATCACTGTGAATTCACTGATTCAAATACAGCTTCACTGAAATACAAAAAGGAATGAATCTTGGTTGTGACTGAAAGATTAATTAATTAAAACTCGACGTGCATCACAGACATGTAAACACCTTAATCACACTATTAACGTCAATGTGGTTTCACCGCATTTTGATCTGAGTGAAATGAATGACTTGCTCAAGTGACTGATATTGATTCATTCACCTGAGTGACTCATTCAAAATCACTGAATCATTTGTGAATAAATAATATCTAATGCAATATAATAACTGGCAATGATATGGCAATAATAACTGGCAATGTGGAACAGCAAAGAAAGGTTAGATTTTTGGATTGATTTTCCTATCACATAACTAACTGATCCAATCCAGATATAAGATACATGAAATGGCCAGATGTAAACGTTGTCCAAGGGGATGACAAATCCTGGGAAAATTCAGCTCGAATAAATAACTATACTGCACGTGATTAGTTGTCGAGTATCACTGGATACAATTTCCACACAGTGTCCGATGGGCAAAAGTCATCCTCATTACACAAAATGATCAGAGAGAAGCATTCAAGTCTTCAGAGGGAAAGTGAAGGCGCAGCAGATTTTTCCAGTTTCCAGCGCCTTGAAGGTTGAAGATGGAATAAAGAAAGAAAATCACCTTAATGGTTGTAATGCGGTTAATGCATCGCTCTCGGCCGGGTTTCCCTGAGTTGCAGTGGAAAGTGTTTGTTGTTGGCAGTAAACATGGAAATAAGATTGTTGTGCTGAGTGTAATTTAGCTCGTTTCTAACATAGCGGAGCGTTTCACGTGCCTTCTACCTACTGAGTGAGGCACTCAGGGAAGCAGGGCCATGTGTGTGTGTGTGTGTGTGTGTGTGTGTGTGTGTGTTTACCTTACCAGACCCCTTCAGTGAATCTGTATTGCACTAGCAAGATTTATTGCAGAATGACTGTAATTATATTCCTCATGCACATCATCTTTGTCTCATTGGACGAGAGAAACACGGATGATAAACATAAAACACAATGAGTAGTAAACACTGTGTTATAGTAAACAGTGGGTTATGTTGTTACTACAACTACATCTGCACAGCTACTATTTATTTTACTATGTTCTTAACTGTTGTTCATATACTGTGAATATATATACAGTTGCAATCAAAATGATTCAACCCTCATTGCAAATCAGGTTTATTTTGAACAGACTTTCAGCTGTTTGCAATGAACATGAACAAATGAACAAATGAAACAAAAGCAATTGAAATAGTGTGGTTTCCCCAAATTCAACTGAAAATGCAACTTATAATGACTTCTCCAGTTTCAAAATTAACATAACACCCATTTGCTGTTATGACCTGCTGCAAACATGATGCATATATATAGGGATATAGGGGCGCACGGTGGCTTAGTGGTTAGCATGTTCGCTTCACACCTTCAGGGTCCGGGGTTCGATTCCCGCCGGGGCTGTGTGTGCGGAGTTTGCATGTTCTCCCTGTGCTGTGGGGGTTTTCTCCGGGCACTCCGGTTTCCTTCCCCAGTCCAAAGACTCCCCCGCAGCCCTGAAGAAGGAGTAAGTGGTAGAAGAAGGATAAGTAGTTGGGGCCCCATATTTACAGTGTGTCCCACCTGTATTTCTCTCTCTCAAATTAATTTGACAGAAAATATTGCAGCTTGTTATGTTAGCCATAAACTACAATGCATATACTCCTCTGTCCTGAAGATGTCAGAAAGATTAAAATTACAGCTTTACCGCTGACTGTTACAAAGTATGTACACTGGAGACTCCTTCCATAAATGTTAAATAAACATATTTCTCCTAACAGAGAATTTCACCATATCACTGATTTTTTATTTAATTCATCTATGTGGAGCGTTCGCTGTCACAATGATTGAGCTTTTACTATAGAAATGATCGTACTAATTAACGTTAATATAAACCTGTGATTTGCAGCTAAACTACTGTCAGAGCTGCTGCTATAGAAAATTTACCAACTATATTCTGACAAATCACATTGCAGAACTCAACAGCATTGTGGTATAAACTGATCATGAAATATTAAAGTGTGTTTACTGTTACATTTTAGTTATAAATAATCAAGTAATCAATAATAATAAAGGTCAGAGGAAAAGGCTCAAATTTATTTACTTATTTATATAGCTTCTGTCTCAATATTTCTAGCAATTTATTGCTGTGTATGTGGGATGAACAAAACTATAGTCATTACAGAGACAGTGTAGGAGTGGATCATAAATTTGTTTTATATATACATGTAATTATGTTAAAGTGTGTGTTTATGTGTGTGTGTGTGTGTGTGTGTGTGTGTGTGTGTGTGTGTGTGTGTGTCTGTTTGTTTCT
>JAOUWY010000003.1:12454366-12465998 GCA_025728095.1 Prietella phreatophila
CACACACACACACACACACACACACACACACACACACACACACACACACACACACACACACACACACACATGCAGTCTTTTTGCTCTCTCTTTCTCATAAGAATCTAGTGTAGAACAGATAATTATCAGTTACACACAAGATTAGATATGTGTGTGTGTGTGTGTGTGTTTTACAGCCTCTCTCAGCATTTTAATTAGTGTTGTGGTGTTATTAGTGTTATTTGTTGTAGTGGAATTCTTTGTAACATTTCTAGGTTCTGTTCATGGCAGTGATTTATTGATATGACAACACACTGTGATAGTTAGTATTTCAATTTGCAAATAATATACTGCTTTAATACTCATCATATCACTCCTTCTTTAAGCATGTGCTGCGCAGTTTAAAGGTGTTTAGGATTTAGGTGCGTGTGTGTCTGTGTAGGTATGGGGGTTTCGACAGTGACGGCTGCTCGGATTCTGAAAGGGCAGCTAGCTGGTAAAAATGGAGAGGAGACTCTGTTATCCATGGACATGTTCCCTCACCTGGCTTTATCCAAGGTTTACACTTCACACCAATTTAATTCTGTTTAATTCAGCTCAGTTCATTAATTTAGTTTAGTTGAGTTTAGTAATTCGGTTCTGTTCAATAAATCATTCAGTACAGTTTAATAAATCAGTTCAGTAAATCAGTTCTGTACAGTTCAGTAAGTCAGTTCATTAAATCAGTTCAGTTCAGTAATTCAGTTCAGTAAATTAGTTCAGTTAATCAGTTCAGCATAGTTCGGTAAATCAGTTCAGTTCAGTAAATCAGTTCAATTCAATTCAGTTCAGCAAACCAGTTCAGTAAATAAGCTCAGTTCAGTAAACAGTTCAGTTTAATTAATTTCAGTACATCAGCACAGTTCTGTTCGGTAAATCATTTCCATTCAGTACATCAGTTCAGTTCAGTAAATGAATTCAGTTCTGTTCAGTAAACAATTCAGTTTAATTCATTTCAGTACATCAGCACAGTTCTGTTCAGTAAATAACTTCAATTAAGTACATCAGTTCAGTAACTCAGTTCAGTAAATCAGTTCAGTTCAATTCAGTTGAGTACATCAGCAAAGTTCAGTTCAGTAATTCAGTTAATTTACTTTCAATTGAAATTTCTTCAGCTTTCAGTAACAGGGTTTTTAAATTATTTTTAATACTGTCAATGTTCCGTTTCTGTGTAGCATTTTGTCTATGCACTAACTCCCTCTTCTTTAAATTAAAGTAATTGATTTTAATTATTTCAGTTCAAATGAATTCAGCTTAGTTGAGTAATTCAGTTTAAACCAACATGCTGAACACTAAGTATCTTTCATTTTTACACAGAACACAGTCAGTTGAGTTCAGGTGTACCTAATTCAACTTTTTTTTGTTATATTATTAAATTCAGGTTATGTAAACCCACATACTCGACTGCCAGGTATCTAATTTTGCATTCTGTTCTCTGCAGACCTATAACGTGAATCAGCAGATGCCAGACAGTGCTGGTACGGCTACAGCATATCTATGTGGCGTGAAAGCAAATTATGGAACATTGGGTCTCAGTGCTGCAGCTCGCAGGGGTCAGTGTAGTACCACCAGGGGCAACGAGGTCAAATCAGTCCTCCACCGTGCCAGAGCAGCAGGTACTGTACATATTATTTGCGGTTAATAAGCTGTTAAACACTTGGGGTTGCCAGATTAAAATAACCAATCCCAAATTCACCCCGTGGTATCTGTTCACAGCTGGACTTTAAACTCTAAAATCGAAAGTTTTTGCTGCCATCTTGTGGTGACGTACAGCAGGATACGTGAAAGAAAATAGCTGTCCCAAATGTTGAACGGTTTTTTCTAAACTGCTGTTAACTTTTTTTTTTTTAATTACATCCTTCAACGCAAGCTTGAGCATTGTTGCACTTTCTCGTTTTAAACCTTTTTTTATAGAATTGATTATAAAACCGTACTATTAGGGGTTTTTTTCCAATAACTAATAAACATTTCTCCACATCATGCTTCACAATAACCCAGTGCTGGACTTCTTCACACTCCACTGAACATTTAAAACTATTAAAACTGATGAGATAGGTATTGGTTGTATGAACCAAAATTTGAAGACATTACAATGAAATATTCACCAGGCTCTTTCAATGATTTAAATCTTAAAACAGACTTCATTATTTTAGCATCATCTTAGTTCATTTTCTTTACATTTTATTCATTTATTTTGTATGTTACTTGCTATGTTATTACTATCAATTTTTTTACTGAACTTATACTATTCATTTGTTTTATACTATTTTAACTTTTTTTTGCAATTTCAATGAAAAATTTGAATGATTCATTTTTAATATTTTACCCACTTACTTTTATTTCATTACATTTAACGAGTCTAAAATAGCAGCTCACTAGATCTAATCTCAAAGTAAGTTTGTGAACATATCGTACCAGAAGCTGTCTGATCTCACCTCAATGATGATCATATGAGAAAAGTGTCAGAGTCTGGACATGTAATGTGATTGTGATTTGTTACCTGCCTATGTAGTGACTGCGGCGTGTGATTTGAGACGGGTCTGAACGAATGAAGAACACTCACAAGCGTACTTATTATTTTTCATTCCACTTTCCTGAGACATGTGTGATTTCCCAGATGTCCCAGCTTATTTTTTTTCTTTATTTTTCCCCAGGAAAATCTGTGGGTATTGTGACCACCACACGAGTTCAGCACGCATCCCCAGGGGCAAATTATGCCCACATTGCTGATAGAAATTGGTACAGTGATGCTGAAATGCCTGCTACTGCAGTGAGTGAAGGCTGTAAAGACATTGCGTACCAACTCGTCTACAACACTGACATTAATGTAAGACCACTTATACAATGTATGTTATTAACTCAATATTCTTTTACATGTATAAATCTATAAATTCTTTTAAATGTTTGAGTCAGACTGAATGTTAATTACATGATTGCATAGTAATGTTTTAAAAAGTTAAATATATGTGATGAAGCCAAACACTGTGATCATGATTAAGACATGTTTACATGACAGAAATATTTTTATTTGTTCATTAGGTGATTTTAGGTGGAGGGAGACAGTATATGCTCCCTACAGAGACTGCAGATCCTGAATATCCTTCAACCAATGGCGGGAGAAAGGACAAAACCAACCTGATCAATGAGTGGCTCAAAAACAAAAATGTAAAAATCCTTATTTTAACTTCTTCTGTCCTTGTTCAAAGTATGAATTCTACATTTTTAATGAAACTAGACACAGTTGCTCTTATTCATCAAAACTGTGATCTAAAAAGTGTAGGTAAGGTTACCTGTAAGGACATGTAAATAAGCGTGAGTGGGTGGAGCTTGTGTCCATACAGCTGAGGCTGATTCAAATTTGTGCTCGAATTTATATTGTATGACAATTTTGTCAAACAGATTCAGATCAGTCAATTCAGTTTAATGCGATGCACATGAATAAAATGGTTTTGTAAACTAGACACAGGTTAAATAAACAGCGTTATGAATCACATACAGATGACTCAGATCATTTCATTAGTCAATTCACGATAATTTCATGAATCAGGCGAGGTGAATAAGACAGTTTGATGGCTCAGAGTCATCTGAATTATATTCAGATAACTGAGGCAGTTTCACGAATCAGCTGCAGATGAATCAGATACAAATGAGCCAGTATTTCATGAATCAGATCCAGGCTGTTTCATGAATCACATGGTATCTTTGTTAAATATAGGTCTGCATCAATTATTGGCACCCTTTTAGTCAATACTTTGCAGGATAACGTCTGAGTTTTCTCCTATAATGACTGATGAGGTTGGAGAATACATGGCAAGGGATATGAGACCATTCATCCATACAGAATCTCTCCAGATCCTTCAAATTTCAAGGTCCATGCTGGTGGACTTTCCTCTTCAGGTCACCCCACATGTTTTCTATGGGTTTCAAGTCATGGGACTGGCATGGCCATGGCATGACCTTGATTTCATGGACAGTAAACCATATTTGTCTTGATTTTCATGTATCGTTTGGATCATTGTCCTGCTGGACAATCCAACCATGGCCCATTTTAAGCTTTCTGGCAAAGGCAGTGAGGTTTTCACTTAATATCTGTTGATATTTGATAGAGTCCATGATGCCATGTATCCTAACAAAATGTCCAGGTCCTCTGGCAGAAAAAAATCCTCAAAACATTAAAGAGCCACCACCATATGTAACCGTGGGCATGAGGTACTTTTCCATATGGCTACCTCTCTGTGTGCACCAAAACCAACTCTGGTGTTTATTGACAAGAAGCCCTATTTTACTTTCATCTGGCTATAGAACCCGATTCCATTTGAGTTTGAGTTTTTGGATGAGAGTACAGGCTTTTTTCCTTGAAACCCCTCCAAACAACTTGTGTTGATGTAGATGGCTTCAGATTTAGTTTTGGAGCCTTTCTGACCTCAAGACACAATTAATTTCTGCAATTCTCCAACTGTAATCCTGGGGAGATTTTTTGGCCACTGGAACCATCCTCTTCAGTGTGTTGAGACAATATACACAATATAGAATTCCAGGTTGATTCATAACATTTGCAGGTTACTGGGACTTTTTAATTATTGCCCTGATGGTTGAAATGGGCAATTTCAATGCTTTTACTATTTTCTTATAGCCGCATCCCATTTTGTGAATGTCATGGTTGGATAATTTCCTGTTCCTAGTCAGTCCGGTGTACTAAAAAAATTAAACACATCATTGTGAAAATACTCAAACATATTTTCTTATGAGTTCATAGGGGTGCCAATAATTGTCGCACACCTATATTTGACAATGATATTTTTTGATAAACCTGTGTTGTGGTTGCAGTTGTTTGACATCAATGAGAGTGAATATCAATACCATTTTTGTGATTTTTTTTTGAACAAAAAATCAAAAGGTTAATCAGTAAAGACAATTTTTCACAGCCTTGTATGCTCATATTTGCCAAGGGTGCCAATATTAGTGGAGGGCACTGTATATACATTCTGTACATACTTTTAACTGTTTTAATTTTTTGTCTTCAGAATGCCCATTATGTGTGGAATAAAGCTCAGTTCAATGCTGTGGATGACAGAAACACAGATTATTTAATGGGTAATATAAAGTTTTGTTGTTTTTTTTAACACAAGAAAGTTTCCACAACTCATTGTTGCCAATTAGCCTACTGTCACTGTCTATTTGCATTATTTATATACAAGATTTGGCAGCTAGTGAAGTTGTGAGCCATTAGACAACATATTCATGGCATCATTCAGTGTGTCAGTGTTTGAATCAGTGAACGTTTTGTCATGCCAGAGATTCTCTCCCTGTGTGTTCAGGTCTTTTTGAGCCGAAAGATACCAGGTACGAGCTGGAAAGGAATCCAGAAACAGATCCCTCACTCACAGAGATGATGGAAAAAGCCATCAAGATCCTCAGCAAGAACCCTAATGGATTTTACCTCTTTGTGGAAGATAAGTGTCCATGCTGTGTGTGATGATGTTCACATGGACAACTCAGGGGAAAAAATATAATTATGATCTGATTGTGCTTGACTGGGACAGATGGGTGTGTCTTAAATTCTGTGTGTCTTTAATTTAACAAATGGGGCATGTGATTGTGTGGGACAAATGGGATGACTTTGAGTGAAACAGATTTGGAGTGTCTTTGAGAGGTGCAGATTGGGTGTGTCTTTGCATGGGATAAATGGGCATGTCTTTGAGTGGAACAAACTGGGTGTGTCTTTGAGACACAATCACAGTAATATAATAAGAGATTAATAATTAATGATATTCCTGTAGTAATCAGTGTGTGTGTATGTGTTGTGTTTGTGTGTGTTTCTGCTCTGTAAGTGGTAGAATAGATCATGGCCACCATGACAGTAAAGCTAAATATGCACTGTATGAAGCGGTGGAGTTTGACCGTGCTATTGCCCGAGCAGCCGAGCTGACCAGCGAACTGGACACCACGACTGTTGTCACCGCTGATCATTCACACGTGTTCTCTTTTGGCGGACACTCACCCAGGGGGAATCCAGTACTGGGTAAATTATCAAATAATTTCACATCATAAACACTCATTACAGGGCATATTTGTGAGCAGATGTCAGTGTATTTCCCCTTCACATGACCAGAATCTCATTTAAACATCCTCCCCCATGGGCAATCTCGAAACAGATGTAATGTCCATAATGTTGGACTCTATTCATTAATAAATCATCTGCTGTTAATGCAAATTAGTATGATCCCATTTTATGCACATTTGTACAATTCCAGCTCTCTTCCCTCCCACCTGCAGTTCATCTCTGTTTTATTCTTGTAGTGGTTTTATCTCATCCTGAGTTTTTTACATTATTAAAATTATTTCAAGCAAATGTATAAATTATAGCAAAGCCTGGATATACTTTAGATATCACTATTTATGATTTATAGGAACTTAACAGCTGGACAGACCACTACCACAATAGAAAAACTGTGAGCTTGTGAAAATGTGATTCAATTATTTTCTTTTTTTTTTTAATTATCTTACAACTTTTAACCTTCACCTGCTCATATTTATACTCACACTGCATTTATCCTCAATCCTAAGCTGTTGGAAGTGGGTAGAAGTGTCTGCTAAATCAATAAATTAAAACATGTATAATGTGGTTGTGTCTTTCAGGACTTTCTACTAAAATTGCCACTGATAAGAAACCATTCACCACCACTCTGTATGGGAACGGACCAGGATATATTGCAAATAGAACACGGCCGGATCTTAACTACACTATTACAAGTAAGATTAGTAACCTCCAATAACCTTAAGTGTCAGCTCTCTTTTGCTCTCTATTTTCTATCTATCTACAATTCCAAAAAAGTTGGGACACTGTAAAATGTAAATAAAAACAGGATGCAATGATTTGCTAATCTCATAAACCCATGTTATTCACAATAGAACATAGAAAACATAGAAAATGTTTAAACTGAGGAAGTGTACCATTTTAAGGACAAAATAAGGTAATTTTGAATTTCACAGCTGCAACACATTTCAATAAAGTTGGGACAAACTTTTTTTTTCCAAATAAAAGGCTGGAAAAGTAAGTGTTACTGAAAAGAAAAGGCTGGAGAAACATTTTGCAACTAATTAGGTTAATTAGCAACAGGTTGGTAACATGACTGTGTATAAAAAAGAGTATCTTAGAGAGGCAGAGTCTCTCAGAAGTAAAGATGGGATGGAATCTGGATGGAAGCATACAGTATTGTTGCTCTAAAACCTGTATATACATTTCAGCACTGCTGGTGCCTTTCCAGATGTGCAAGCTGCCCATTCCATAGACACTAATGCACACCCATACCATCAGAGATGCAGGCTTTTGAACTGAGCGATGATAAAAAGCCAGATGGTCCCTCTCCTCTTTAGTTCTCTTTAGTTCTCAAGATGTGGCGTCCATGGTTTCCAAAAATAATTTCAAATTTCGATTCGTCTGACCACAGATCAGTTTTCCACTTTGCCTTAGTTCATTTTAAATGAGCTTTGACCCAGAGAAGACAGCGGCATATCTGGATCATTTTCACATTTGGCTTCTTCTTTCCATGATGGAGCTTTAACCAGCATTTGTGGATGGCACGATGAACTGTGTTCATAGACAATGAGTTCTGGAGATGTTTCTGAGCTCATGCAGTGATTTCCATTACAGAATCATGCAATACTGATTTTCACTCGTCGCTTACGCACAGAGATTTCTGAAGATTCTCAGAATCTTTCGATGATATTATGTACTGTAGATGTAGATGAGGTATTCATAGTCTTCGCAATTTTATATTGAGGAATATATTATTCTGAAATTGTTCCAAAAAATTGTAGATGCAGTTGTTTGCAAATTGGTGAACCGCTGCCCATCTTTACTTCTGAAAGACTCTGCCTCTCCAAGATACTCTTATTTTTTATACCCAATCATGTTACTGACCTGTTGCCAATTAAGCTCCAGCTGTTCCTTTTTAGTAACTCTTACTTTTCCAGCCTTTTTTGAGACGTGTTGCGGCCATCAAATTCAAAATGAGCTTAGTTTTTTCTTAAATTGTAAATTTACTCAGTTTAAACATTTTATGTTTTCTATGTTCTATTATGAATAACATGGGTTTATGAAATTTGCAAATATGTTAATATGTAATGTAGGACCTGAATAAGCACCCTTAAATGTTTTTGTACAACTGATATTTACACGCTCTTTCCATCCGTCTCTTTTTTTTTCAGGCAAGAACGATTATGTCCAGCAGTCTGTTGCTCCTCTCTCGTCTGAAACGCATGGTTCTGAAGACGTGGCCATTTTTGCAAAAGGCCCGATGTCTCATCTTTTCCACAGTGTTCAGGAGCAGAGCTACATTGCTCACGCTATGGCCTACGCCGCTTGCATCGAGCCCTATGAAGACTGTCACCTTCAGCTGATTCCAGAACCAGACCTAAATAATGCCATTTTCATCAGGCTCAGTGTCTCTACCATGCTGGTCAGCCTCTTCACTTCTCTCACCCATTTCTTCTGAAGGAGCTGTGCTTTGACACTGACCACTTACTTCCCCTACACATTATGTAACATGGAGAAATATTTTGGACTTTTTTCTGAGCATATGATATAAATATAATAATGTTATATAATAAATGTATATGTAATTAATGCAATGCTATTAACTTATCAATAACATACCTTGTATAGATTAAGTCTACTAGAGAGATCAGTTGTATCTTTATTATTAACACATTTTATTTCATTTTATAGGAATCTGTGTCATGTGTAGGAATGTCATGATTAAAAAAAACAGAACCAAACATACTTGAAATTACTATGGTAATATTTATGATATACAAAATGCACTGTTTAGAACTGTCACATGATGCAGCTGAATCCAGAGGTTATATTCAATAAGGGGGGAAATTATTTTAAAAATCAAAAGGTGTTCAATGGATTTTGAAACAAAAATATTTAATATTTACTGTGGGATTTTGTGTAGGCAAATATAAAGATATACCATAGACATTAAAAAAAGCCAATAGTTTAGAGAGCAATGCAAATCAGATTAATGACTTATGTTAAATTACAGTGATGGTTAAAAACAGCCTTAAATTTATTGTCAATAAATGTGAACATTATGCACAAAATGATTCAAATATGGTCATTAATGCAGGTGGCTCACTAAACTCCTCTGTGAGGAAATTGATATGGGATGTCTACAGAAAGATGAAAAGCTAAATAGATTTCAGTATTAATATTTTTTTTAAAAACATCAACCAAAATGACTTAGAAACTTATTCTAGGCTATTTGTGATAAGAAAAAAAATGAATATAATTTGCCCTGAATATAGCCACAAATGGTTTATTCACCATCTATAGAGATTTATATTGTAGACATTCCCTATAAGCTGCGATGGACTGGCACCCTGTCCAGGGTGTACCCCGCCTTGTGCCCGATGCTTCCTGGGATAGGCTCCAGGTTCCCCGTGACCCTAAAGAAGGAATAAGCGGTGGAAGATGGATGGATGGACATTCCCTATAAGGTTGTAGGTCATTACATGCTAACATCGTACAAAGTCCCTTTCTTTTTTCCTGCTTGCTATAGAGTGGCGCAGGGATTACGTCATTTTTGTACCGGAACCTGGAAGTTAGCGTCACACTGGTTCCCTTGACAAAAACCCAATAGGATTTTCCCAAAGGCTTTTGGATTATTATTATTATTATTATTATTATTATTATTATTAATAATAATAAAAATAAATAAATAAGCTGTGTGATCAACAAAAGTTTACAATACTAAGACGTTTTGTCCGCCAAGATAATTTTCACAATTATGAACACAACTTTTATGAAGTTTCAAGCCTATAAGAATACAATCGCCAGAAATAAAAAGCTATCTGTAGGCTATAAACGAACTACATCACGGTCATCACCAAGCTTCCGACAACTATTCCAAACTTGATTTAAAAACACTTCCCATAATGCGGATTTACTCTGTGGATGAATCTTCATGTGGGGGGTGCAGCATACCTGAACCAGTTTATCTTCAAAGTTCTGTTTCCTGTTCGGCGTGATGAGGTATAATGTCCTCGACATCGTCTGTAGTCCCATTTAGAAACTTGCTCTCAACCGCCTTTTTCAATACACTTAAAAGCTTTAAAACTCACGAGTGGGTTATTACTGGTGTATTTTATGTCGTAGAATAAAACGTGAAAATATTTTGAGCTTGTGTTCACCACAGACCTTATTTTAGTCTTTTAACCAAAATCCCATTCAAAAAACCCCACTGACTTCGGGAGGATGGAACCAGAAGGGCTCAAATGCGAACTCGTTTCCGGGTTTTGGCATACAAAATGACGTCACGCCTAAAAGATGTGTGACGGGACAAAAGTTTTTAAAATGTACAGTTTACAGTATCAGGTACAACGAAATTTGAGTTCCGATCAAACACTGAAGTCCACGTCCTCACTCAAACATTAGCCATTTAATGCTAAACGAAACATTAGAATCGAATCTACTCTAGCTATAGACGTGTTGGAGGTGAATATAGATATTGTGTGTATTACCCATAATGCACTGAGTGGTGAGTCTATTAGAGAATTGATTCAGTTTGTAAATGTACAGTTCAGATTAGTGTGTAATGAATTGAAGTGTATAGTTTAAGATAAACTCAGACCTGGAGTGCTTCTATTAGCAACGATTTGCTAAGGGCGGGTAAATTACTTCCGGTAACAGATTTCCGGTTCCGTACTTCCGGCCGCCGTAACTGTGCGCTTGAAAAACGAGCGTGTGACGGAGAGGTCCTGATAACTCTGTGCTAAATCTGATATTCCAGTCCGAGATTAAGCCAGATCTGGATTATCTGGATCTCCGCATGGTGTTTTGGTTTCCAATTTCCACAAACAAAGCTAACCGACAGCCAGACTACACCTGGCAGGGCGTTTATAAAGAGTTTTTTGAGCGGCGCTAAAGGGGTGTGAGAGGGAATGGCAGCTCCGCGGCCCGTTAAAGGAATTTTAAAAAATAAAGCCACCACCAAACCGTGTAGTGAAGTTCCGTTTGAAAGCACAGAGCCGACGGGATCCGGCTTCTCCGAGGATGACCAACAGTGAGTAACCCAACCTGTCAAAAAACCAAGGCTTAATCACAAACATACCTCATTTTTAATGTAGATCACTAGAATGCTGTTATTCCTCACGCTTTGCAAAGTGCGCCTAGGTAGGGAGTCAGCACTCATTTGGGGTTGAATCATCGATAAGTGCAGCGTAGCCATGGCTAACCGAAGCGGCTCTGTCTTTGCTGACTCATTTTAGGTGTCGATTGTTTATCAGATTGTTCCGTACAAAGTCGCTGTTTCTGAGCTTGTCTGGTCATTTAAAGAGGCTCACTGGTTAACCTGGAGTGTCTGGAAGCAGTTCGGCCACCCTGTCACGACGAGTCCGCAAAATAAGGCCCTGTGTAGGGCTGGTTAACTAGCCTGGCCCACACACCCATTCATACTATACAGACACTTTAGACACACCAATCAGCCTACCATGCATGTGTTTGGACTGGGAGAGGAAACCGGAGTACCCGGAGGAAGGCCTGGCAGCACGGGGAGAACATGCAAACTCTGCACACATGGCCCCAGTGGGAATTGAACCCTGGAAG
>JAOUWY010000003.1:12555600-12567990 GCA_025728095.1 Prietella phreatophila
TACATATATATTTTTTTTATTATTTTTTTTATTTTACATACACACACACGTATGTATATGTGTGTGTAATTATATATATATATATATCTCAATGAACTGACAAATTAATGGAGCAACCCCCCTCCCTTCAATATTCATCATATTCATCTTTTTAATTGTTAAATCTAATTGTTATCTAAAATATGAAGTGAACTGAAGCTTCTGCTAATAAACGGTAAAACTGCTCCATGTCTTCTTTAGGTTTTAATTACACCCAGTACTGCATTTAATTTCACCCAGTTATGTATTGTCAGCAGCTATACATAACTCCTCCTAAAACACTCCTGATACAATTGTACCAAGCCATGATGATCTCTGAATACTCTGGAAGGTTTGGGGGACTGCTCTCTAATTGAGGTGAAACATTAAATTTGGTAGTAAAAACCTTAAATAAATAAATAAAAACCTTCAACTGTTAAATGTTTTGTATACTGAATAACAAGTTGCTTATAAACATAAATTAGACTAAACTCTGGCTCCCCTTACTGAGATCTTTGCAATAGAAGAAACAACTTGCCTACTTGTTTTAAACCTCATAAATAACCTACAACTATTTTTATCATTAACTATCTTTATTAAACCACTCATACATCACTAAGTACACAGGAAGTCCTGGCAAGCATGAGAGAGAGAGAGAGAGAGAGAGAGAGAGAGAGAGAGAGATACCGCGACATGCAGCAGGCGTCTGATGGCCTTGTTGTTTCCCGAGCCGCAGTAAGCCATGCCGACTGTGTACATTCCCGAGCGACGTAGAATCGGGTCCTGGGCGGGCAGTGAAACAAAACAGAGCTTCAGGTTTTGTGCTAAGCACAAGACAAGTTCATTTTTATCTTCACCTCATCTATCTATATAAATACAGGGGGTGGGATAATACTCTACCAGGGTTATGGTGCAAAATAAAATACAATGTAGGGTTATTTTTTTTGACCAGCAAACAAATTTTAAAGAATCAATAATCTTCACTCACTTTATCCCTGCAGAGGCTCTCAATGAGTGCGTCCGCCTCCTCCATCCTGCCATACATGACCATGGCAATGCCTACTGCCAGCCCGCGCAGGATTTTCTCATGCTGCGTCTCCTGAGCGTAACCCACCATGTCCTCGATAGCCTGCGCTGATTTAGAGCCCAGCATGACCAGACCTAATGCCAGACCTGCAGCCTCTCCTACACAGACAACCAAAGAGAGATATAATGTACTCCTATACAGCTGACCAGTTAGATCAGAGATTTTTTATATATATAACATTATATATGATAACATTATTTATATAAAATGAAGGAAAGAAGAAAGACAACAATAAATAAATAAACAAATAAAGAAAGCAAAAGACTGAACTGAACAAAAGCAAAATAATTCATGAACAACTGAAAAATAAAGACAGAGAGAAAAAGAAAAATAGAAAGGGGAAAAAAGAAATAGCAAGTAAAACAGAAAGAATTTAAAGGGGAGAATAAATAGGCAAAAACTAAGAGGAAAAAAAGAAAAACAAACAATAAATAAAGCTAAAAAACAGAAAAAACAAACAGTAAAACATACAAAATAAATAGAAATAATAATAATAATAAAAAAAAGAGTAATATTTATTTACCTGTGACAGCATCATCTTGGTAGAGGTTTGATTTGAGAAGTTCATAAACATCCTGTCGAGCTGTACCAAGAGCCGCTAAGCCAAGACCCAGAGCTCCGCCATGACGCACAATCTGAACAAAAGGAAGTAAAAATAAACTAATAAACTATCCAGTTATTTTTCTGCAAATTTAATAAATGGTACTCATGTGTTTCAGGAACTCACATCATTGCTAGCGTTCTTTAGCTGACTAAGGAGATAATCGATGATGTCACCCCCATGGTTGGCGTGGATCAGTCCGAGTGCATAGAGACCTCCTCCTTCCTGGTAGGCGGAGCCTGGTGATGTGTCTTTGGGCAGGTAGGTGGCCATGAGCTGCAGGGCTTCCTTTTCATGGCCCTGAAAAAAAAAATTCATGATTTGACCTTTCATCAAAGAAATTTATTATGATGTCAATAAACAATTTTTAAAGACAAAAACTGTTTACCTTGTGAATGACACCAAGAGACGCGGTAGCTGTGAACTTTGCCCAGTTTGTAGCTCTCGCAAGCCACTCCAGATTTTCTCTATAAGAAATATATTAAGTCTTACATATCTATAAAAATGTTATATAGCAGTTAGTTGTATATCTGATATATCCATCAATATTCACGCTGTTTCAAATCCTAAACCATATTATGATAGAATATAACATACATCATCATTATTATTATTATTAATGTTTTTGTGGTGCATGGCATACACACGAAGAGATGTACATCATGTTCTGGCAAAAGATTGACATTTTTCTTAATTATGAGAATCCAGTTTCACCAACATGCACCAAATTTGTTTTCAATACTCCTCACAGGAGATTCTTCAAACTCAAACCAATTCTGTTGAACATGTGAAAATTTCCAGAATGTTAAACTGAAGGTTTATATAGTAAACAGATACATGCCACACAAACAGGAAATGTGGCATAAATCCGCTGTACATTATACAATGTGTCCCAAAGTTCACATGCATGTTCAATGATGCCCCATAACATCACCCGCATGCCAACTCATTAAGCAGTTTTTGTGCTTGGTCCCAACAATTGCTGCTAGATATATTAATTATTAAAACATTAGCCTGAAATCTAAGTATTTGGTAGACCTAGGATCTACAGCCTTTTTAGATATTGGGAACATGATTGATTGCATTATAGAAACTTCTCTCTGATACAGTGGGCAGAGTGCAAAGTCTGGACTTGTAAAGGTTTTTTTATAGAAGGCTGGAACATCATCAGTATGATCATTTTATAAGTAAAAATGTTACCTGAGAAACTGGTCACTTGTGGTTCCTGTGTGCATGAAGGAGTTTGCTATAACTGTGGCTGTGTGGCATACCGAATTTCGTACCGCATCCTAAAAATTTTAAATAAATAAGTACATGACAGTTAACCCAAGAGATTTAAATAGGTTTCATATTACAATGTATTAAAATAATTTTTCAAAACAATGGTTTTATTGAACATTAGATAAAAGATCTTGTAAGAGCCAATATGTGTCTATGATGTCTATACAAATTGAAATCTAGGACAGGATAAAAGCATACAGGTTAAAAAAACAAACTGAAATACATAACTGTAGTACAACATTAAAACTGAAATGTAGTATGTGTAAACACTGACTCCCACCTTTGTGTTTTTGAGGATCATTAAGTCTGTGTTGTTGTTTCGAATGAGGAACTGCAAATGAAACTCGATGGCCATTTCACCGCTGAGGATCTTGATCATTTTTGAGTTCTGGTCTTTTGGTTCGTCCTTCTATTAAAAGAAAAGATGGAAGCAATATATATGGACGCATATGCAATAGAATTCTTAATTTTTTTTTACTTTTATTACCACTATAGATATGGATATTTTTAAAATCTTGTATATTTTGTTCCAAAAAAAATTTGCTCTATCTGAGCAAAATGCACGAGATTAATAGTACACATGTACCAAGTAATCTCTATATCTTTGGACTAAAATCCAGGTGTTTTAACAGATTTGAAACAACAGCTTTAATCCAATTCAAAGATATTTTAATATACATTTTATATAAACACTATCTGTCCAAATCAGAATTCATTTGATTTAATGTAATAAATTAAATTCCATGTGTTTTTAAAATGAAGCTTATCATACAGAGTTTTCCCCAGACATGCATAATTGGCCCTAATTTTTTTTTTATTAAGGAAATATAATCTTTTAAAGATTAAGATAATCATAATTACCACATCTGCAGCTTTTCCGGCAGGAGAACTGCCAGCTTTATCATCCGTCTCCATCGCTTCACTACAGCAATAAAATCAGTCAGAGGAAACAACAACAACAACAACAAAAAAACAAGTTTATCCTCAAGCTATTAAACAGTAGATAAAAGAAATCACATGTTTAAGGTCACTAAGATCATAATGCAGGGTTCACAAACTTTGCGCAGACAGAGACACCTGTCCATCCTCATTACAGGTTTCAGCTTTATTTTAAAAACATTGTTTAAATATTTGAATAATTATTATTGAAAATTTGACGATATTATTTTGCCTATTTATTAAAACCAAAGAGATTTCGTTCCACCAACAGAACACAGTAGGGTCCAAGTTAATAATTTTTGGTGGACATACACTCAGAGCCATACAAACAGAGACACACAGATGTAGACATGGGGCAGTCAGACACGGGCTTAGAACATCTAAATTAGAATTTGAGAGTTAAAAAGTAAACAAAAAAGAAAACAATAAAACATGCTTGTCTAGTAAACAAAAACTGCACAGGGAAACACTGAACACGTTATACTCATGCACATCACCAAGAAGAGCCCACCTGTCTTTTTCCTGTGTTGGCACGGTGCCAGTATTTGTGGAGCCTGGAACAGAGGGGATCGGAGTGCCGACAGTGTGAAGGTTCTGGATAACGGAGGATAGGAACTGCTGGCTCGCACTTTCATACAAGTCAAAACAGATCTGATATGCCATCAAAAGGTTGTCGTCCTTCACCAGCTTCTCCAGGATATCGCTCACGGCTTGAGGGTCGTCCAGGAATATGAGGCACTGCAACGGGAACGAATATTAACAGACACACCGCACAAGAACACAGCATCACGCTGTTCACATCCCTGTCTCAAGAGTGTGTCTCACCTGGCACACACTGATGAAATCAGGCTTCTCCAGGTTCATGTACAGCTTAACGAGAACTCTGAGAACCTCGTTACGGAACTTTTTATTCTGCATCAGAGACATGCAGATCTTCAGGCTGTAGGCCAGCAGACCACTGACATCATTCTGCAGAGAGAAATAAATAAAACAAGCACTGACATTCTCCATAAACTATTACGCCATAATGCTGTTAAATTCAGCATTCTGATTGGTCAGAGGGTGTTGTTTAATTTCTGAGTGGTGCAGCTGCAAATTACAGGTTTATATTAACACGCTCTTTCTGATATATTATCGTTTCTACAGTAACAGCTCATTCACAGGGCCTTGTACGGCCACAAAGACGTATTTTATATGATAATGTTTTCTGTAAGATGTTTACTGAACATTTATGGAAGGAGTCTCCAGTGTCACTGCTTTGTAAAAATCAGGAGTAAAGCTGTAACTAAAGTCTTCCCACATCTTCTGGACAGAGGAGGTTACACTGTGCTTTCTTGGTAACAACAAGCAGCTGTGTTTTTTGCAGTTTAATTTGAAGATATTATAAAAAAAATTAAAAGAGAGATTGGTGAAGAAATGACTGTTTACAGCTGCTGTAAAGTTTATAAAAAAAAAAGAGAACAGGAACTAACTTGTTTCGAGAATTGACAATATTAAATTATAAAACAGATGAATGAGAGAATTCTTTAATTAACCCAAATTTTAACTGTTGCTAAATCGCTGTAGTATAAGAGGAATAAAACACATGGGGACATGCTGTTTTAAAGACATTTTAAAAAAGCTTTACAGACTTATGACTCATCATCTCAACATCTACTTTATCTTAGAAGAGTGAGCCAGTGACCTTATTTTAGTAAATACCATAAATATATAGTCTGCGCAAAATAATGCACAATACGCTGGTACCAAACTAGTGAATTTAACAATACTGAATTAATGTTAAAGAACATGAACAGCGTGTACTTTACGCATAGCTATAACTTTACCGATTCACGGATGGTTTTCTCAAACACGTCCAGGCGTCTGGTCTCCAGTGCGATTCCAATGGCCTGCTTGTACTTGTGATCATCCAGGCATCGCTGGAACATTTTATTAACAATGCCTTCCAGACGAGGATCGATGGTCTTTTTCTCTTCGTCCTCTGGCAGCTCGGCATTCTCCACACGTAGCTTCGTGTAGTGATCAATGCACTTCGCTGTCAGGAAATGAAAATCAAACTTATAAATCATGAAGGAAAAAAAATGTAAAAACTGTGTGTGTGTGTGTATGTGTATGTATATATATATATATATATATATATATAAAAAAGACACTTAAGGAAGACACTTAAGGAAGACACTTAAGGAAGACACTTAAGGAAGACACTTAAGGAAGCACCAAAACACATTTTCACAAAGATTTCTAAATAAATTCTCCAAATACATTAAATTCTAAATAAATTATCAGCATATTTTTGTGTTTATATACAGTTGATTAATGTCATGATTTAAAAAATAAACTAGGTTATTACCGTATACCTTGTGGGAGAAGAAGAAAAAAAACCTCCTTCAAACTCACCGATAATGGTTTCAACATATTCAGAGTCGTCAGTGACGTTGAAGAGATCTCCAGCGCCCAGCGCATAGTTCAGCGACTCCTCAAAGGCGCCAAGGTGGTAAAACACTTTGGACGCCACCAAAGCAGCGAATGCTCTGCTACGGAACGTCTCATCTTCATACAGCACCTCACTGAGAAACAAACAGCATTCATTCTATAAAACCATCTAGTCTTTCAGTACACCAGTTGATTTGTTACACACTTCTGCCCTGTCATTCAAACTTGTAGGAGTTCAGTTAGACAGTCCATCCAGGATTTTGTGATTGCAGAAATTGACGCAAAATCAAGCAATCTCCACAATATTCGGAGGAGTTTGCAATTTTAAAATTAGCTCAGATTTTCAGCAGATTTAGACCAAGACACATCACATGACTTCATCACGACATACATTCATCCAAAGCCCTCTTTGATTCACGTGTGTCAAACATGAGTACAGCTAAAAAAAAAATCTCATTTACCAACAAACATCAAACATGGCAAAAGATCATGCAAAACAACTCTGTGAAACTGCTATTATGCAAATTCAAGCAGTTTTCTGCAAAAAGCACAAAAAAACCTCCACACAATCAAAAAACGCAGCAAAAGCAAGCATTTTTGGCCATGACTATCACAAAAACAACAACAAAAAAAAACCACACATGAAACCCTGTATGGACTGCTTAGAGGCTAAAATGCAGCCTTTTCCCTTCCACAGTGTGTTAATCACCACCGAACGATCATCACGGTCGGCTTTTGATTGGTGGATGGTTTCCCAATCTGAGTTCCTTTTTCAGTGATGCACAGGATAGAAGGATGTCAACACCTTGTAATTGTACACAAGTATGGTGAATGGACTTGAGAAAATGACCAGTGTATACATAAAAGTATCTGAAGAGTATCCTACTTACATTTTATCCACAGACTCAGAGATTTCAGCCCAGAAGTCATTGACAATGGAGTTGAGTTTCTGGAGTGCAAACTCCTTTAAATAAAGTAAAAAAAAAAAGTAATTAAATAAATAAAAAATAAAAAAAACCACACAGATTAAACAAGGAAATATTAACATGAACAAAGAACTATCCAATCAACGAGCCACAATCATGCTAAAAAAAAAAAAAAATTTTTTTATTATAAACCAAATTTATCAACTATTTGGTAAAGTTTTGTGTAGGGCTGGGTGATATGATGATACATAATTAACACTGTGATAAATTATGTCAAAATACACGTTCCAACGATGCCGCTGTATCGTGGTATCTTTTAATTAATGTTTTAAAAACGGTCAATGATTGGAAGCAGCTGATTTGATAGTAAAATTTTGTAATAAACTTCAAAATTTCTAGGTGGTGGTTTTTGTTTTGTTTCAAAATTGATTATATTTGATCCATTTCACTTTGAAGTGCGACAGCGAGTGATTTACAAATCAATTTGTTCATATGCAGCGCGATAAAAAAGGCTCACAGACTGCGTTTACATGTACATCAATATTCTGCTAATCGGAAATTGGCAATTTTCTAATTAGTATTGATTCATGTAAACGCTGCAATCCAACTGCCCGATTAATGCAATATTCTGACTCCCACCCCTGGAATATGCCTATTTTAGTCAGAAATGTGTCGCCTGTAAATACTTTATTTGGAAAATCCCCTGAAAAGAGATATATGCACGTACTCGGCCCACAAGGAATTCTGGGTAGCAATGACAGCATCTTGATTCTCCCAGTAAAATACCAGTGGGAAAGGAAAAGAATATTCCGATGCCTGTATGCACAAACATCGTATTCGGAATATGGCTGCAGCCCGAATATAGCGAACAGAGGTGTTCGTATCGCACATCATAAAAGACAATCTTAGCATCCAGTAACTTTCATTTTAAATGTGAATCGGGCAATCCGATTGTGGCGTTTACGTTTACTCAGTACTAATATGAATATTGCCAAATTCTGATTCATATAGGACAGGGGTTCCCAACCCCGGGGCCGCACAGAAAGAAAAAATAACTTAGATTATTTCCATTTAATTTATCTGAATCTAAATGATGTTTTATTTTGAGAAACGACCGGATTCTCTGTTACATCCGTCTACGACTCACGTCAAGACGCTTGTCTCGGTCACGTGATAAGTTACTCGGTCACATAAGAGTTAGGGGGCAGAGAGGATGTTACGAGGACGCTGCTAATAAAGTTGTGATTTCACATTAGGATTCACGTTTATTATCCATCCATCCATCTTCTACCGCTTACTCCTTCTGCGGGGAACCTGCAGCCTGTCCCAGGGAACATCGGGCACAAGGCGGGGTACACCCTGGACAGGGTGCCAGTCCATCGCAGGACACAATCACATACACACTCACACACACATTCATACATTACGGACAATTTAGACACGCCAATCAGCCTACCATGCATGTCTTTGGACGGGGAGAACATGCAAACTCCGCACACACATGGCCCCGGTGGGAATCGAACCCCGTGCTAACCACTAAGCCACCGTGTGCTCCTGCGTTTATTATTACATTTAAAAAATAGCCCAGTTTTTATGCCGGTCGCATAATTTTATTTTGTTGTATTTATCCGCTACAACTTAAAGGCCGGTCTGTGAAAATATTGTCCGATATTAAACTGGACCGTGGCACAAAAACGTTTGGGGACCGCTGATATAGGATGTAAACGTATTCTCTGTGTGTGTGTGTAGTGAGTTTTACAGAACTATTACCTTCAATTGCGGCTCGTCCTCATCCAAGAGGGATATGATTCCAGCTGCAAATACAAACACACAAATACAAATTAAGGGAGTTTACAAAATATGGACAAACAGATGAGTTTTTCTCTCTGACCGCACATGGGGACATATTTTTTGGTACTTGCTAATACGATATTAATACTAACACTGAATACCAACACTACAGAAACGAAAGTCAGGTTTTGCATCAATAAAATGTGAAATGCACTAAATTATTAACTTTATTAATAAATGTCATTTTAAAAATTACTAATAAATCAGTACTATTAAAAAAACGTATGAATCGGTTCATGAAAACAAATCGTGAGAAAATTCCAGCTGTGCAACACGATGCCCCATGCTTTACTTAATATCAGCTTTGCTTCCTAATAACTTTTCATTAAAAACTTGAATATAAAGTCGTTAGTAAAAGTGAAACCTCTACATGAGTCCGATTCCTTCATTTCGTAGTACATACTGAGCCAGGTAATTCATCAGTCTTATTTACTACACTAATTAACACAGAAGTACGACAACCGATATGAAGACACTTCACCGCACTTTATTCTTCCTCTCGCATTAACCTTAAACTATGGTTCAGTCACTAGACATTACACGCTAGCTGTCTTTTAGCCCTGGATCTAAAACCGCAATGTAATTACATCCGTTGATCAGGTCACAGCTGTTATCGCTTCCGTTTCGAATATTCCTACAGAAGTCAAAAGAAACTGGAGAACTCTAACCGGGGCCGTTAACGCTAAATTAAATTAGCTTAGCTTAGCTTAGCTAGCCTGCCTAATGTGACTCAGCTAAATCACTTCATCGTTCTGTTCATGTCTTACCGGCAGATGTGATCATGTTTTAACTGCGAACTCTTCAATCTGCGTCCGAAGAAGCACAATCACTGTCACGAGTTTAAAAGCCGCACAGATGAAAATAAAATCTATTTATGTCAAAACACTTCGATATTGAACAACGGCGATTTTTCACTTCTGCACCGGTTCAGCGACACTTTCTGCTTCAAAACGGCTACATCACAAATACCTTTCAATAAACAAAATAGTGCACTAAGTAGGACACAGGCGCCAACTATTTTAACTTTATGAAGTGCACTTAAAGAAGGAGTACAAAGTGCACTTAGGTAAAGGTTTAGGATTTAACCAATAAGCGCTCCCTCCTTTAGGCCCACCAAGGACACAAATTATCTGGAAAGCCATTATAATTACCTGATGTTTATTTCGTTATATACTTAAGCTTAGAATACCGTTTTCCACGTTTATCAAAGACATGTTTATTGTATTTTTAAAAATCAATCTTATAAATTGTTTTATAGGTTTGAAAAAATAATGTAGCGATTTATTTAATTGATTTCTATCTCGGCACTTTAATGGACACCTAAAACAATACACGTGTTAAAATCCCATAACACGTTCGCAACCTAGTGGCCTATTATAGCTATGACAAGTCTACTCTTACAAGCTACAGCACAATATTGATATCAAATCAAATATTAATACAATTTTACAATTATTTGTATATGTATAAGTAATGTACACATCATATTTATTTTATATTTATTAATATTATCCTTTTATACACGCACTTTAAGTGTTACAAATGTCATTTCATCATTCAAATTGTCGAATTAAAAAAATTTGTTATTTTATTTTAAAATGTAGATTATATTTTAAAACTTATTTTTGCCAATATTAATACGAGGAATGTTTATGTTAATAATAATAAACCAATGATTAAATAATAACCATACAATTATTTATACATTTTTTAGGCACATGAACAATGAACAGTGCATATTTTAACAAGTTTGCTAAAAGCAGTGTCAAATGTTGTTGGGTTTTATTCATGATAATGTTAAGTTAATAATTACTATTTTAATATGTTCTGTTCTCTGTGAGTTTGTAAGCCATGCCCTTTTCAATGTGAATAATAGGCTGCTTATTGCACGAGAGGAATTCTAGTTGAAATTTATACTTTCTACAATTTTTTTTTACATTGTTACTAATAGGTATTGAAAGCTAATGTAGTTTTACAATGACAAGAAAGAGACACATTTTGAAACATAGGTATAGGAGAAGCGAAAAGATGCATTATTACTTGAAGTTTAATATGTAAAATTGAGGCATACACTTAAACCACTTTAACATCTCTGTAGTGAACCCGTCAAACGTTTAATCCCTCTTGTGAACTCGTTGCATTCCAGAACTATTGTGAAAGTGTTTGGTGCCACCTGCGGGGGATAATAAAGGCTAAAGGAGGCTTAATGTGACCGGATTTAGAAAAAAATAAGAAACGTGCCCTACAGTAAAAACGTATATCTACATTCATGTTAAAATGAAGGGAAGTTTAAGATTTCCACACTTAATATCCTTCCATTTAACATTCATAAGCTCAAAATGTGTTATTTGTAACACTTATCTGTTGGCTCAGGAGTTTTACTCACCAAACGATTCTCGTTCGATTCACTTTATGATTCTTTTTCTCTGAAGGTGACTGCAATCATTTGTACGTTTATTTCTAATATAATTTATTACCATTATTATGAATACATCATCATTATCATCTCTTCGTGTTATTATTAGTAGTAAAAGTAATAGTACATTATAAACTCTCAGAAATAAAGGTACCAAACTGTACTTACATAAGTAAGAGCCAAGATGGACTCAATTTTATTTTATTTTCTCAGAGAGGTGAATGTGGTATCTTGCAGCATCACCCCTTAGCAAAGCCATGTTCACACACTACCAAATAGCAGTTTACAATCTCGATCAACTATACTGTAGAGTGTTAAAAAATCTAGGTTCCCCCTTTACCTTATCCATTAACAGAAAAGGACCACCATAGGAGCAGATATTATTTGGATGGTATCACTGAAGTGCTTAAAACTCCAAAACCACTTTTAAACTCCTGCTGGGTCATCATTTTCAATCAGCTACATATTAGCTTGACCTAGCAAACCCAGTGCAAGATTCTAATCTTTTCTGGATCCTCTCTTCAGCATTCCTCCTTTTATGTTCCTACACTAATTTGGTGTTTTATTTCTGGTCGCATCTCCAGGATGTTTATTTGAGCAGAGTTCCTTTGTTAATCCCACTTTTCCTACACATTGTCCTCCTCCTGTTGTAATTGCACTCTCCAGCTGGCTACCAAAGGATGATTGTTTGCTTTTTAAGCCTCAGTTCCTCTCAAATGTTTTTCTTCTAATGCTCGTGAATGTAACAGAACCTGTAAATACACTGTGTGTACTTTGAACAGTCATATATATATATATATATATATATATATATATATATATGATTTTGAACTTTTGT
>JAOUWY010000003.1:12607605-12619211 GCA_025728095.1 Prietella phreatophila
ATGCTGCACCTGAATTTGTTGATGACGTCTCTGCAGATATGAATGGTGACTGATTTATAGTTGATTCTGCAGACGCAGATTGTGATACTGTAACTGCTTGTGTTGATATAGTTTGGGTAGATTCAGATGTGAAGAAGTGATGGGTAGATGAATCTGCTGAAGTGGGTGGTAATGCAGTAATTGATTTTGTTAATGTTTCTGTTGAATCAGTTGTTGAATGATCTGCAGATGTTTTTGTTGAAGTAGGAGGTGATGCTGTAATTGGTCGTGTTGAGGAAATCTCAGGGGATTCAGATGTTGGTGAGTGATTTGTAGATAATTTGTGGGAAGTAGATGGTGATGTTGTAATTGAAGGCGTTGATGAACTTTCTGGAGCTTCAGTCATTGATGAGTGATCTGTGAGCGATTCTGCAGAAGCAGGTTGTGATGCTATAAATGAATTTGCTGATGAGATTTGTGCCATTTCGGATATTGATGAGTGATCTGTAGATGATACAGCAGACATTGGTTGTGAGACTGTTACTAAGACAAATGTTGATCGATGATATGCAGATGATTGTGGTGAAGTAGGTGGTAATGTAAGTGATTTTGTTGATGACTCTGGAGATTTAATGGTTAAATTATCAGTCGATTTGTCTGGGGAGGTAGATGGGGATGCTCTAAACAATGGTGTTGAAGTTTCTGGAGATTCAGATGTCGTTGAGTGATCTTTAAATGATTCTGTTTGAGTAGCACGTGACGCTCCATCGGTTTGTATGGGCAACGTTTTTGTACCTTCAGATGTTAAGAAGTGATGTGTAGGTGGTTCTGCTGAAGTGGATGGTAATGTAGTAATTGATTTTGTTAATGTTTCTGTAGACTCAGTTGTTAAATGATCTGTAGATGCTTTTGCTGAAGTAGGAGGTGATGCTGTAATTGTTTGTGTTGAGAAAATTTCAGGGGATTCAGATGTTGATGAGTGATCTGGAAATAATTTGTGGGAAGTAGACGGTGATGTTATAAATGATAGTGTTGATGAACTTTCTGGACCTTCAGCTGTTGATGAGGGATCTGTGGGTGATTCTGCAAGTTTCGTTATAGTTTTGGTAGATTCAGATGCGAAGAAGTGATGGGTAGATGAATCTGCGGAAGTGGATGGTAATGCAGTAATTGATTTTGTTAATGTTTCTGTTGAATCAGTTGTTGAATGATCTTTAGATGTTTTTGGTGAAGTAGGAGGTGAAGCTGTAATTGGTGCTGTTGAGAAAATCTCAGGGGATTCAGATGTTGATAAGTGATCTGGAAATAATTTGTGGGAAGTAGAAGGTGATGTTGTAAATGATGGTGTTGAACTTTCTGGACCTTCAGCTGTTGACGAGGGATCTGTGGGTGATTTTGCAAAAGTAGGTTGTGATGCTGTAACTGAATTTGTTGATGAAATTTCTGCAGATATGAATGTTGACTGATTTATAGATGATTCTAGAGAAGTAGATGTTAAATCTGTTTGTCTTGAGGTTTCGTGACCTTCAGATGTTGAGGAGTCACCTCTAAGTGTTTCTCCAGAAGTGGGTGGTGATACAGTATCTGTTTGTGTTGATATAGTTTCTGCCGATTCAGATGTTGATGAGTAATGTGTAAAAAATTTTGGGGAAGTCCATCGTGATGCTGTGTATGCTGAGGCTGTAGCTGTTGCTGTTGGCTGAAGTCCTGATGTTGATGGTAATTCTGAAGACTGTGATTCAGTTGTAGATGGTTCATTAAGAATGGTAGATGCTGAATGTGTAGATGCTGATTCTGTGAAAAAAAACTGTAGTTTTTAGAGTTTAAGCTGTTAATGGTAGGCATGTTATATTCATTCAATATTATTCCTCAACCTGTAGTTATTTTGAATTTTAGTTATTGAGTTAAATAATAGAATATGGAAAGCTGATGATGTTGACACTCTCAACATTAAACACTTGAAAACTTGAGTGGTAAATGTTTCTTAAAAAGACTAATCTTAGAATATGGTAGTCAAAATCTGTAGCATTTTACCAACTGTGTAAATACACAACATTTATTAAAATTGTGATTGTTTCAAAGCCTCTGATGCATTTCACAGTGCAATGTAAATTTATAGGCTGTAATCAGCAGTGTATCTAAGGGTGATGTCTTTAAACTCCCTTTCCCTGTAAAATGTGTTTGTTTAACATGCATATACAGTGCCACTGTTTCTTAAAATTTTATGAACCCTTTAGAATTGTCTATATTTCCACATAAATATGACCTAAAACATCATCAGATTTTCACACAAGTCCTAAAAGTAAATACAGAGAACCCAATTAAGAAATGAGTGTCACGGAGCCGTGACGTAACTGAAGAAGGCAGGATGCAATCGCAGTACAGATGAAAAACCTTTATTTACAACAGAGGAGAGCAGACAAAAGAAACACAAAGACAGATCTCATAACACATGCCAAACAATGACCACTATTAATTAAACACAAACCCAGGCATGGACTATAACTGTGAACATGAACAGAAACTAATAACTTAACATAGCATGAAGACATTCCCTATGTCTATACGAAGCCTCTCGATATCTATCTATATATAGAGTCTATACAGCTCGAAGTTAAGCTATACACCTCTAGGCTAGAAGCTAAGCTAAGCTACACTATTAGCTTTAGCTCCTATGCTAATTAGCCTAGACCTAGACGACAACATGGAACAAGAACAAGGTCTATGAAACAGGGCTGGGAAACATGAACAAGAACTATAACACTTGGGAAGAACAAAGACTCTTAACTCTGGTTTAACCTCTAGTTTAGTTTAATTACCTGCGCCGTGTGTAGCACGGCTCCCGGTATATATGCACCCAAGTCTGATTAGCCCCACACCGCTAACAGCTGCGGGCAATACCAAAACACACGTGATCCAAGACGGGACGAAGACATGACGTCAACCCGGAAGCGGCCCGCACATGCGCAACAGCGCTCAAAGCGTGCTGTTGCACGGGGGAATCATGACAATGAGACAAAAATTGTGTACTTGCTTATTTATTTATTGAGGATTATTTATTTACAAATGATCCAATATTACATATCTGTGAGTGGCAAAATGATGCGAACTTTTGCTTTCAGTAACTTGTGTGACCTCTTTGTACAGCAATAACTGCAACCAGACATTTCCAGTAACAGTTGATCGGTCATACACATTGGCTTTTTTATTTTTAGCCCATTCCTCAGTATAGAACAGCTTCAATACTGGGATGTTGGTGGGTTTCCTCACATAAACTGCGTGCTTCAGGCCCTTCCACAACATTTCTGCTGAATTAAGATCAGCACTTTGACTTGGCCATTGCAAAACATTAACTTTATTATTCTTTGGTAGAATGACTTGTGTCTCTTGCGATTCAGTTAACGGACATATATCCTGAAATTTTCCTTTAGAATTTGCTTGTGTAAATTAGAATTCATTGTTCCATCAATGATGGAAAGCCCTTTTGGCCAAGACACATCAAAACAGGCCCAAACCATGATACTACTACCACCATGTTTCACAGATGGGATAAGGTATTTATGCTAGAATATGTTGTTTTCCTTTCTTCAAACATAACACCTCATTTAAACCAAAAATTCTATTTTCCTTTCATCCATCCACAAAACATTATTCCAATAATCTTATGGTTTGTCCACATCTAGCAAACTGCAGATGGGCAGCAATGATCTTTTTTTGGAGAGCAGTGGTTTTCTCCTTGCAATCCTGTTATTCACAACATTGTTGTTCAGTGTTCTCCAGATGGTGGACTTATGAACATTAACATTAGCCAATGTGAGAGAGTCCTTTAATTGCTCAGACGTTACCTTGGGTTCCTTGGTGACCAGGTGGACTATTACACATCTTGCTCTTGGAGTGATCTTTGTTGGTTGACCAAGCCTGGGGAGGGTAACAATCGTCTTGAATTTCCTACACATGTACACAGTCGATCTGACTATGGATTGGTGGAGACAAAACTCTTTAGAGAGCATCAACAACTCTTTTTCTGAGGTCCTCAGAAATCTCATTTGTTCATGCCATGACACACTTCCACAATCATGTGTTGTGAATATCAGACATTGGTAGATTGCTGTTTTTTTTTAATAAAACAAGATGCCCACTCATACCTGATTGTCATCCCATTAATTGAAAACATCTGACTCCACAAAATTAAAAAGGGTTCACAAACTTTAAAGCACCACTGTACAAGACCAATAGCCTATCAGAATATGTGCATTAATTGTGGTATAAAAATCAACACATTAATAATTACCTCCATATTACACCATACTTAATGTCAAAAGAACGTGTCCCTTAGTTTTGTCACGTACCTGGAAGGAGACAAGCAAGGGACGAGGATAAGCAGAGAGAAGGGGCACACCCTTGAAGCATGGAGTACAAAGTCTGAGGCAAACACAATAATCCAAAATGTAAAACCAGAATTGTAGTCGAGAGCGAGGCGGAAGTTCCAAAACCAAAGACGATACAATGTTTAGTGGAGAGCGTGGTAACAAGCAAACGTAGAGCAAGCTTTAGCGTTACTTCACGCCGCGTTGTTGTTCATCTGGTCTTAAATACCCTTGGGCAGTGTGCAGGTGTTTGCACTCAGTATTCCGGCAAACTTGAGCGCGGGTGTGGCTGGGATGTGTAGTCCGCGCCGGCACAGCGGCCACGAGTTCGCCATGGCATAACAGAGCCCCCAAGCTTGCATCCAGAATGTCCTGGGATGGGATCCAGCATTGATCCTCTGGGCCGTAACCCTCCCAATCTACCAGATACTCCAGCCCCCCTCTCCTGCGTCTGGAGTCCAAGATCTCCTGCACACGATATGCTGGGCGACCTTCAATCTCTAACGGGTCAGGCGGGGCATTCTCTGGAACCGTCGTGGCTAAAGGGTGAGTTCGGTGGCATAGTGTCGCAATGAGTTCTGGACATACTCCGCCCATGAGAGGAAGTGACTCCAGTCCTCCGGGCTGGTGGCACAGAACGTTCGGAGGAATCAGAGGATCTCCTGATTGGCCCTCTCTGCCTGGCCGTTGGCCTGCAGGTGGTAACTGGAGGTGAGGTTAACAGTAACCCCCAGTTTCCCCATGAAACTGGCCCAGACCCGAGTCGTGAACTGGGGCCCCCTGTCGCTCACAATCTCCTATGGTAGGCCAAAGTAGCGGAACACATGCTCGAAGAATAGTTCGGCTGTGGTGAAGGCAGAGGTGAAAGCCAGAAGGGGGATCAGGTGCAGGGACTTAGAAAATCGGTCCATAACCACGAGTATAACTGTGTGCCTTGTGATTCCGGCAGATCAGTTAGAAAATCCAGGGCTAGGTGGGACCATGGCCGTGCGGGTATTGGAAGTGTCACCAATTTCCCGATGGGTAAAGCAGGGGGTGTCTTGGAGCGGGCGCAGGTGGAGCAAGAGGCCACCAATATTTCTCGGTGAGCATGTTGTAAGTGTGGTGGGCACCCAGCTGTCCAGTCGCTCGCGTCATATGGGCCCAGGTGATGAGCTCCAGATGGTGGCGTTCCAGCTCAAACTGCTTCCCTGGGGGACAGCCTTTGGGGATGCATGCTCTCGGGAGGCGAGCTAGGGTCCTGTCCAGGGCCCACTCGATGGCGCCCAATACACAAGAGGGGTTTACTATGTATTTCTCCAAATCCGCCAGGCCTTCGGGAGAGTGGATATGGTACAGTGCATCCGCCTTCATATTCTTTGTCCCTGGCCTGTATGACAAGGTGAACTGGAACCGGAAGAAGAACAGAGACCAGCGTGTTTGGCGGGGTGTGAGCCGTTTAGCCGTCCTCAGGTACTCGAGATTCTTGTGATCGGTGTAAGTTAGGAACGGATGATCGGCTCCTTCCAGCCAGTGTCTCCACTCTTCGAGGGCCAATTTGACGGCCAGGAGCTCCAGGTGACGGAGGATGGGGACGTTGGTGAACCTCCGTTTCAGCCCGTTCAGGGCCTCCTGGGACTGAGCGGACCAGACGAGGCGCCGAGGTTTCCCCTTCAGGAAGGATGTCAGGGGTTGCGCAATCTTGCTAAAGTCATGGATGAATCACCGGTAGAAGTTGGCAAAGCCCAGGAATCGTTGTAGCTCCTTGACTGTTCGGGGAGTGGGCCACTCCACTACTGCCCTCACCTTGCTTTGGTCCATGGCAACTCCCTCTGGACTGATGACATACCCTAGAAACTTGATGGTGTGTCGATGAAATTCGCATTTTTGGCCTTCACATACAGCTGGTGTTCCATCAGACGTGCCAGCACTTGGCGGACCTGCTTAATGTGCTCCTTCAGGGACGTCGAGTAGATCAATATGTCATCGATATATCCGACTACACAGTGCCCCAGTAGATCCCTCAGCATGTCATTAATCAGGTTTTGGAACACTGAGGGAGCGTTACGCATACGGCATGACCAAATATTCATAGTGCCCGGAAGTGGTGCTAAAGGCCGTCTTCCACTCATCGCCCTCCCTGATGCGGATTAGGTTGTAAGCACTGCATAAGTCCAGCTTCGTGAAGAAGGACGCAGATCTCAGCTGTTCAAGGGCTGCAGGCACTAGTGGCAGTGGGTAACGGTACTTGACGGTCACCTGGTTGAGCACCCTATAATCAATAAATGGTTGCAGGCCTTCTCCACGAAGAAGAATCCAGACGAAACGGGTGATGTGGACGACCGAATGTACCCCTGCTGCAGTGCCTCTTGTATATAGGCGTTCATGGCCCGCTGCTCTGCCTGGGAGAGCGGGTACACTTGACCCCGTGGTGGGCTAGCGCCGGGGAGAAGGTCTATGGCATAATCATATGCCCAATGGGGAGGTAGACGGCTTGCACGCTTCTTGCTGAATACCGTGTGGAGGGAATGATAAGCAAGTGGCACGGTGTCTGGGACTGAAGACAGGGGGCTTTCCACTGTAGTGCAGTTACCGGAGCTGTGGGGCCCATCAGACAATGACGTAGACAGAACGGAGACCACCTGGTTATCTGATTGGTGGTCCAGGATATCTGAGGATCATACCGTTCGAGCCACGGTAAACCAAAAATGATGGGGTGACGGGTAGATACCGTGATATATAGGACAATGGTTTCCTGATGGAGGGCACTGGCTTGCATAGTGATTTGGGCCATACGACGGGAGATGACCCCGTCTCCTATTGGCGGACCCGTCGATCGAATGCACCTCTCGTAGCTGGAGCAGGGCTTGACTGGGGAGGCCAAGGGTGTGTGATGTCTGCTCATCTACAAAGTTTTTCAATGCCCCCTGAGTCGAAAAGATTTGTCGGACCATTTCAGCAACACAGGTAACTCTAGAGAATCAGCGTTAGATAATTGGAACGCACTCACCCGGGGATAACAAGGTTGGTTGATGGGGCCCTCCTCCGTCGACCACGCCCTCCGCTGTGGGCACTAGAGAACAAAGTGAGAGCTCTCCCTGCAGTAGAAGCAACGTTCCTCGTGGTGTCTCTCTCTCTCTTCCTCATAGATCCATGCCCGGCCGAACTGCATGGGCTCCGTGGACGGTGTGTGTGGGATTCCAAATTGCGGGGCAATTAGTGCGGCGAAGGCGGTCCAGCCGTACCGCTAGGTCAATGAGCTCGTCGAGGGTCAGTTGTTCACTTCGGCACGCTAGTTCCCGGACCAGCTCGGGGTTGAGACCTCGACGAAAAGCAGTTTTTAGTGCCGGCTCATTCCACCCACTCCGTACAGCTATGGTGCGGATTCCAGGGCATAATCCACCACATCACGAGGACCCTGTGCAATCGCGAGGAGCTCCTGCCCAGTCTCCCAGCCATCTGGGGAATGATCAAATGCGCGTTGGAAGCGCGCGAGAAACTCTGTGAGCGCTGGTCTGACCCCTCCTCCTTGCGCCCATTCTGCCGTGGGACACTCTACAGAGTAGTTCAATGAAATGCGCTAACCGGCGCTCCTCCGACATCTACGGGTTATTTAAAAAAAATAAGGTACACTGCAGCCTGAAACTCTTATATCGGTTGGGCTTGCTGGCATAGCGCTCTGGTGTCAGCATGGGCAGATAGTGTACAACCGGTGGGGCTGGGGCGTGCACAAGCTTCGGAGAAAAGTGGAACGAAAGCCGGCTGCCGCGGGTTGCCCCTCGGTGACGTGGAACTGCTCCAGTTGTTTCATGAGGCATTTAATCTACTTGTCTTTTGCGCTTAGCAATAGGTCTTTTTCCCGACACACCTGTGCCCAATCCAGGCCACCCGCTGCCTCCATGATAGGCGAAGTAATCTGTCATGTACCTGGAAGGAGGCAAGCGCGGGCCGAGGATAAGCAGGCAGAAGAGCGAGAAGTGAAGCGTGGAGTACAAAGTCTGAGGCAAACACAATAATCCAAAATGTAAATCCAGAACCGTAGTCGAGAGCGAGGCGGAAGTTCCAAAACCAAAGACGATACAATGTTTAGTGGAGAGCGTGGTAACAAGAGAACGTAGAGCAAGCTTTAGCGTTACTTAGCGGCCGCGAGTTCACCGTGGCGTAACAAGTTTGTTTAATTGCATTTTATATGAGTAAAATATCGACAAATTACACTTAATCAAAAACCACTCAGGTGCAAAAATACACTCAGGTGCATGCCCCCATTTTTATTTATTAATTTTTTTCTTATATAAATTTAGCTTATTATCCATACTCCAAGCCAATGATGCAGGTTTAAGATTACAAGCTTGCACTATATTCAGTACTTCCAGAACATCACTGACATGGAAGCTCCAAAAAGAACTGATTCTAAGAACTTAGTCACATTTTGTGGATAACCAAAGAATACAAAACCAACATAGATACTAGTTTGTTAAAATCTAAAATAGACAAATGAAAATTAGTTCAGATGAAGATTAGATTATTACATAATCTAATATATACAGTATGCAGGCAGGTTATATATAAATCAGGTTTTCTTTTTTTATTATTATTTTTTCTAAATAATCACTTATATGTATATTCCTAATCAGTCCCATAGCATCTTACCTGTTGTTGAAGTAGTTTGCCCTTTAATCATTATAATACATCCTATTAGTAATATGAATTTCAATATCTTGCCGTACAGTGATGTAAAATCAGTTCTTGGCATGTTGATCCTTAAACAGATTTAAAAATCTAAGTTTTAATGGTATAGTGTGCTGTTTGTTGCTAGATAGCTGAATAAACTCTAAGGTATAAACTGAGGATTGACAGTTGCTTGGCTGCTATAGAGCTCTGACTTCAAACTCCACCCTCATCTCCTCATAGGGAGAACAGATTCTCAGGAAAATGCTGCATTGTGTCCCAAAGGCTGACATTGATACCTGTTTAGTGTTAGAACAGGAGTGTAATAATATATCTCATCTTAGACATTATTTCCATAAATATTGTGATATGTTGCTTTAACTTTTTACAGTATTTAAAGTAAAACTCTAGCCTGAAACATATTAAATATGTTCTCTGTCACTCTATATTGTTTTCAGCATCACTGTTTATTCACACTGTAAAAGATGTAGAAGCAATATTCTAGCTAGCTATTTTTTTAGCCGCATTTCTTCATTATGAATGAGTTAACAGTCTTTTGGCATCCATTTTTTTTAAATTTTTTTTTTTTTAACCAGTTGCCAACCAACAATGAATGAAACTTAGCAAACATCCCCACACTGGAAACAATGGAACAATACATGATGAAGGAACCTAGGAATGATTTAGCAGGTACAGAGGAAAACAGAAGGTTAACAGGAGGTTAACAAGATGATTAAATCTATTTCTAGAGCTTTTTTTATTTATAAGTTGACTTAGATTCTTTCTATAAATAAAATGTTTAAAATCTAAATCATTAGACAAAAACGGTCAAAAACAGGTGTGGGTCAGGTGATCTACAAACGAGCATAAACTGTGCATAGACTAGAAAAGAGGAAACAAGGGCAGGATCAAAAACCAGAAAACGAGGACAATGAACAAGGCTTGGTATGGCTCTGGCTGCAAAACACAGAAACACACAAAACTTCACCCAGAACAAAGACACACAGGGGTTTAAATATACAAGTTATACAAGTTTGCATGTTCTTCCAGTGCTGTGGGGGTTTCCTCCAGGTACTCCGGGTTTCCTCCCCCAGTCCAAAGACATGAATGGTATTCTGATTGGCATGTACAAAATGTCTGTAGTGTATGAATGAGTATTTGTGTATGTGATTGTGTCCTGCAATGGATTGGCACCCCGTCCAGAGTGTACCCCAACTTGTTCCCCATGCTCCCTGGGATAGGCTCCAGGTTCCCCACGAGCCTGTAGGATCAGTGGTATAGAAAATGGATGGATGGATGGGTGGAAGGAGTCTCCAGGGTCAGCACTTTGTGACAGTCAGAGATAGAGCTGTAAAACTATGCTTTGTGGTTTCTCTGTAATGTGACTTTTTTTTGACTTATTAACGTCTAATAAGAGAGAAAAATAGAGGATGGTGAGGAAATGACTGTTTATAGCTGCAATAACATAAGTGAGAACAGGAACCAATTTGTTTCATGAACATTAAACAACATTAAATGTAACAATACATGGACCAAAAGTATGAAAGGTTGTGTTATTGCTGTTGTATAAGAGGAACTTTGGGGTGATAACAGTAACTCTGCCTCATCACACCACATTTCCTGGTAGTTTAATATTTGTTTGTTGGAGTGCACCATGCTGTTATAAAAAAGAATGCTGACTCCCAAACTCCCCTCCTAATGATTAATTCAGAGTGTCATTAATGGCTTTCACACCACATACATGTTTCACCTTACTGTTTAGAGGTTTTGACCTGAAGGAGATCATTTTGAGGAGTTCTGGAACTTAGTTCTTGTTGCAGTCCTAGTCACTGATTGCGTCAGCTTTTTCTGTTCTATGCTATTTAATCCACACAGCAGCTTATCAAAAGCATCATGGTTTTAGTGAGTCAGAATCCAGAATTCAACAGAGCTGTGGTATAAGACTCAATATAGTTACCGTTTTACTGTAACATAACAATAAAGACTCCACCCACACTGTGGACAATGCACTTGGCATCAGAGAGATATTCCACTGATATTCCACACCACTGATAAGAAAGCGCTGAATGGACCAGTTGAACAAGTAGTTCATAAACAATAAAGTCAATGTGGCTGTTGATGAAGCCTCTAAGAGACGCTTGGTGTGAAATTCCAAATAAACAGATGGGTATAAACTCCATGGGGACACATAGAGTATCTAACCTCACAGCTCATCTGTGGACAAGTGTGGATCTCTAAAAACAGTTTCCCAAAAACACTACAGTATAATGATAAACATAAATAAAGTATAATTGTAATTATTGCCAAATTGCTGTGGTATAAGCAGGGTGGTGAGTGAATTTCAAGGGGGGACAGTATTCTATTTCAATCAGGCTAATTTTTTTCAGAAATGAAAAGGGTTTCAATCTTTTATCAACTCAAAAGCCTATGAAAGCGAGTTCCGCACATAGGGCGGCTGTGGCGCAGTTGGTAGAGTGGGTTGTCCACTAATCGTAGGGTTGGCAGTTTGATTCCTGGCCTGGGTGACTCCACATGCCGAAGTGTCCTTGGGCAAGACACTTAACCCCAAGTTGCTCCCAATGGCAAGTTAGCATCTTGCATGGCAGCTCTGCT
>JAOUWY010000003.1:12629919-12640491 GCA_025728095.1 Prietella phreatophila
ACAAAAAATGTTTTCTTTTTAAAATTAGCGGGTGCGGCTTATATTCAGGTGCGCTCAATAGTCCGAGAATTACGGTAGTAAGCTCTCTGTTTGTAACTGCAACCTCACATTAACTAAAATCTAAACTAAAGAGTTTACCGTTACCACAAGATGGAAGCTAGCGTTTAATTAAAATACTTCTGTGGGTTAAGTTCGACTTTTCAGCAGCCTCATATATATCTCAGTGTAATTCATATACCATATACCTTGAGTATTTACATTATACACACCAGTCCTAGTGTTATACTTGACCACTTGAAAATGTTCATTTTGATATTGTGTAAAATATAAATCTGAGCAGAGATGTGTGAAGTAAATATGATGCTGATTTCACAGAGCCATATGCCATCATGCCTCCATTGGAACAATTCATGGATGTTTCTTATAACGAGAGGAGAGAACTTTTCTACAGAGATGTGGAGCGAGGCGATGTAGTCATCGGCAGAATTACGTCGATCCGAGATTTCGGGTTCTTTGTTAATCTTCTCTGCACCGCTGGGGGAATGGAGAGGGACGTAGAAGATCTGGAGATCATGGTGCTTTAAGCATGATTTACACTTTGACCTGAATGCTCACAGTTACCCTGCACTGTTCTATGGGGTTTCACATCATTCTTTTAAGTGAGAGACTTTTGTTTGTGTTGTCTTTCTTAGGGTCTGTGTCCAATCAGAGATGTCCCATCAACCGGAAATCATGATGATCCTTTGTCTTATTTCCAGATTGGGGATTTGATCAGAGGTACATTTAGGGGTGTAATAGTATACCCCAGTCACAATTTGAATCATGATACTGTTTTACATGATTCAATTCAGTTTTTTTTCCTTTTTCTTTTATTTTCATATACATTTAGAGCACATTGTTTGGATTTATTATCTTTTAACTAACACAACTGTTTTTTAAATCTTTCAATTTCAGCTGGACTGATGAAACTTCTCATGAATAAATGTAGAGGTTCAGAAATATTCAAAATAAATTTAACAATTAACCTGTCTGTTTTATAACATTATCTAATAGTTATCTAATCTATTTGATTTATATATTTCATTTATTTATTTATATGCATTATTTGCATACATGTATCGTATGTGTTTATATGTTTGTCTAAAATATATATTGTGTTTTGGTTTTATATTTTATAATGTATAATTAACAAAATTACAATGCTATTTTGAAGTTATCATACCTTTTCAAGACATTTTGAGTGTCATATTTCATCCTTTGTTTGTTTATTCATGTTTATACATAAAATAAAGATTATTTTAGGTATTTAGAAATATTTATAATAAAATTACAATTATCTTGTAAAGATATTGTGACATTAAGTATGTACCTAATAAATTTTATATCTGACTATGTATATTTTACATATTTCTTGTATGTTACACATGTACAATATGTACATTCTTGATTTTTTTGGATTCAAACACCTTAATTTTAATAATTGTAAATTTCCATTTTAATCCTTAAAATCTATCAAATTAAACAGATACCCCTTTATTTCAACATGACTATTAAGAATTTAAAACTCACATTTTACACGTGACTAATACATTTAGGATGTATTATCCAATTTTGTTTAGCTGGTGTGAAGGACATTGACCGCTATCACGAGAAGCTGACAATCTCACTTTATCCCACCTCTCTGGCCTTGAACATGGAGCGAACCAAATTGGGTGTAATAAGCAAAGAAGAGTTACCTCTTCATTACACGTAAGATGAACTGTGTGCACTAAATCCTCCTCTTATTGAACTCTTATTGGTGCCAATACTTTAATCTTAATGATAAACAAATGTATTTAAACTTTTATTGGTTTGCTATCTTATCCATTTCCCCTATCTAGTCATTCTTATTTAGGAATTTGCGATTTGGATCACAAGAAAAATAAAATAAAACCAAGTATATATCAAACTGCAGTGAGAGAACAACTATGAGTAAATGAAAAATTAAATATTAAAAAGGATGATAAAATTAGGTTTCCTCCTAAAGCCACTAAAATAACCAATTAGAAAAGAGACGTATAGTTATAGAAAATGTAGATTTTATCAGGACGATTTTGTGACTAATTTGTTTAGCCAATCAGTGATTTATTATTTCTAGCTCTGTCCATATGCCCTCAATGCCTGACAAAAATGCAGGATTATGGAAATGTTACTGGGCCGAGCTACACTGTCCAATGTGACAAACGCTACAATTTTAGTCAACACACTATAACTCCATCTGTTTATCTGTATAAAAAGTATTGGCACACCACTGACCAATTATAACTTGGGTTATGGCTGTTTCTCAGCATTATCTCTGAGTGGTGGTTTATTTTTATTTGTTTTTCCGCTCTTGTTCAGTCGTGGTGAACAGGTGACTACAGACAGCAGAGAGTCATACGAGATGTTACTCCAGAGTTCACTCGGCTTCTCTAACCCGTCCAGTGTTGAATATTTGCTCGGCATGCTGGGAATCGGCGACACACAATCTCACTCGCTAATGAGAGGATTACAGAGGTATACAGTGATTTATACAATTTTTTGTAAATACAAATTTAGGTATGATAATTATGTGTAGTACAAAATATATAGTTAATTTTATGTTTTATAGTAAACATTTCTTGGAAGATGATTTCGCAAGTGCAATTCGGAAGAAGCAGTCTGCTTCTTGGGCATTGAAATGGTATGCATGATATGCACCTTATCCATTAACTTCTCTTATTTTATCTAACGTTTATGTCTTATAAATGTAACACTGACGTGGAAACTCATTTACTGTCTGAATGTTTTGCAGTGTGAAAGCTGGTGTGAATCATTTCAAATCAGGCCGCCATGTAGAAGCAATGAATGAGTACAACAAGGCTTTAGAGATCGACACCAATAATGTCGAGGCTCTCGTAGCACGCGGTGCTCTGTAAGCTCTTCCACCTGAAATCAAAACAATTCACAATTAATTCTTTTTTTCTATTCTTCCAAATTACACAGATTCGATTTTTTGTCAATACAAAAACCTTTCTAAGCATTTTTGTTAATACAAATGCTTTCTTTCTGCAGATATGCCACTAAAGGCAGCTTGGCGAAAGCTATCAGTGACTTTGAGCTAGCTTTGGAAAGCTGCCCAACACACAGGAATGCTAAGAAATATCTGTGCCAAACACTGGTGGAACGAGGTGGCCAGTAAGTCTATTTAGACAAATAAAACTTCCTGTGTTCATTGCTCACAGATTCCTGAGTTGAATTTAATTTTATAATTATTAACTGTTAGTTCCCATAAGATTTTGTTTGCATCCACATACAGTGCCCTTCACTAATATTGGCACCCTTGGTAAATATGAGCAAAGAAGGCTGTGGAAAATTGTTTTTATTGTTTTTAACCTTTTGATCATTTGTTTAAAAAATAAATCACAAAAATACTCTGCTCTCATGGATATCAAACAATTGCAAACGTTACACGGGTTTATCAAAAACATATTTGTTAAATATAGGTGTGTAACAATTATTGGCTCCATTTTAGTCAATACTTTGTGCTACCTCCCTTTGCCAAGATAACAGCTGAGTCTTCTCCTATAATGCCTGATGAGGTTGGAGAACACATGGGATAAGGTAGCTGAGACCATTCCTCCATACAGAATCTCTCCAGATCCTTAAAATTTCGAGGTCCATGCTACTGAACTCTCCACTTCAGTTCACCCCACAGGTTTTCTATGGGTTTCAAGTCAGGGGTCTGGGATCGCCATGGCAGGACCTTAATTTTTGTGGTCAGTAAATTTTCGTACTTTTCTATATGGCTACCTCTCTGTGTGCGCCAAAAGCACCTCTGGTGTTTATTTCCAGCAAGCTCTATTTTTGTTTCATCTGACCATAGAACCCGATCCAGTAGTGTCTGGCAAACTGAATTCTTGAGTTTTGTTTTTCTTAAAACCCTTTCTAACAACTTGTGGTGATGTAGGTGACTTCGGATTGTAGTTTTGGAGACTTTCTGACCCCAAGACACAACTAACTTCTGCAATTCTCCAGCTATGTTCCTTGGAGATTTTTTTTTTTGGCCACTCGAACCATCCTCTTCAGTGTGTTGAGACAATTTAGACACACATCCTCTTCTAGGTTGATTCATAACATTTCCAGTTGACTGGAACTTCTTAAGAATTGCCCTGATGATGGAAATGTGCATTTTCAGTTCTTATACTGTTTTCTTATAGCCACTTCCCATTTTGTGAAGCTCAACAATCTTTCTTTTGTGCACCTCACAGCCATATTCCTTGGTCTTACTCATTGTTATGAATGACTAAGGCTAAGTTCACACTACACAACTTTTTCTTTTGTAATCGGGAGTCTTGAAGTCATTGTGGTGTTCACACTATGTGATTGCTCAGCAACAGGGGGTCACACACTACATGAGCGGCTCCACTGTCTCTATTTCTTGATGGTTCTGTTTTAGAGACCCTAAGTAAGATGAGGAACCTTTGTGTAATTTTTGACACCAGCCTCACTTTTGATTTATTTTTTATTTTTTTGTTCAGGGCAATGGGAAGGCATCCTTTTTTCACCTCAGAAATATAGCCAGACTATGACCAATCCCAACTGCTTAACTTATGTGTCGCTGAAAAGTTGATTAATTCATTTGTTGTCACACGGCTGGATTATTGTAATGCCGTTTTAGCCGGAGTTTCTAAAACGCAATAAACAGATTACAGTATGTTCAGAACTCTGCCGCCTGGATCCTGACGGGAACCAGGAAATGTGACCATATTACTCCTGTTTTTAAGTCCTTACACTGGCTCCCGGTTAGGTTCTGTGTCGATTTCAAGATAATGATGTTGACACAAGACATTACGTGGATTGGCTCTGCAATACTTATCTGGCTTAATTAATCCCTTACACCCCAAATCGCAGACTGCACTCCTCACAGTGTAATCTGTTAACTGTTCCAATAACCCACCTAAAATCTATGGGTGACAGGGCTTTTTCTGTCTATGCTCCTTCACTTTGGAACTCTCCCCCTGAACTCATGGAAGACTTGTGGAATTTTTTAAACTCTTCTCTAGGGCACACTTTTTTAACCTTGCATTCGACTGCTGTCGTCTTTTTAGATTGTTTTATATTTATTTTTTATTATTAATGTTGTTTTTGCTCTTATTAACTTCTATTTGTTTTATTTTTCTGTGAACTGTGATTTTATGTAGAGTGCTTTGAGAATCTGCTTTAAAGGCGCTTTATAAAATAAAGATGATTATTATTGTTATTATTATTATTATTATTATTATTATTATTATGACTTTACAACGATTAAGTCACTCGACGACTCTGTCTGGTGTCCAAACTGCGTTTTATCATGAAAACACACGTGAGATGTGCTGCAGATGTATGACGCGAAAACCACACGTGTAACGCGTTGTTTATATGAAGATGGATGTAGGTCAGAAAAAGTGGAATGAGAGACAAATAAAAGTGGATGAAAGAATGGATTAGCGCACATGGTCAGCAGGGATTGTGTGTGCTACAGAGAGAGTTGGAGGTCAGAAAAAAGGTTTCGTGGGTTTCCCTTCCTCACGGTGACCTCACCCCATGCCTTGCTCTCTCATTGGCTGTAGCTCGTCGCTGCAATCAACATGACAACACTTTTGACACCACAGGATATGGAGTCGCCCGACAACTCCAGATATTAATCATTCCAAATATATTTGTGGCAATGTGGTGGTGTAGTTCACACACAACGATCGACTGCTGATTGGTGATGCTGACTGCTTGCAGAGCTGCCACTGATCAAGGGGTTTTTGTTGGTGACTTGCAAATCGGGTATAAAATCGTTTACTGTGAACTAGGCTTAAGAGAAATTGACCTGTGTTACCTCATATTTATACCCCTGTGAAACAGGAAGTCATTGAACACTTTCCTTTTCCTAGTCACCCAGGTGTACTAAAACAAATGTAACGTATGAATGGGAGTATACTTTATATATATTTTCTCATTTGAATTCGTAGTGGTGCCAATAATTGTTGCACAGATATATTTAACAAAGATATTTTTCTGAACCTGTGTTGTGTTGGCAATTGTCTGATATCCATGTGAGCAGATATTTAGTTAATCTTTTTGAACAAAATATCACAAGGTTAAACAATATACTTTTTATTATTATTATTATTATTATTATTATTATTTTTTTAAACCAACTTCTTTGCTCACATTTACCAAGGGTGTCAATATTAGTGGAGGGCACTGTATTCAAGATTAGGAGCTCCATAGGGAGAATTGAGCAAAGTCAGCTCATATATCTCTAAATAAGCCAGTTATATAAATATGTATATAAAGCTAACTGGGTTTGTGTAAATAAACAATTATTGGCTTAAATTCATAGTCTCGCAAAATAATGTTTACATCTTGGAATCATTTACACACTATTACAGTGCTAAGATTTTAAAATAAAAAAAATCCATTTCACTTGCTTTATAAGATTTAAACTTTCCATTGGTTGTGCAAATTGCCAATGAAAAAAATGCATACATATTATGCATGCTAATTGATAGTTTTTGGAAGTCTTATCCTAATAAGAAATAAATGTTTAAATGTGTGGTTGATGTCTGGTCTCTCCTCATCAGGCTAGAGGAAGAGGAAAAGCTGATTACAGCAGAAGGGCTTTATAAGAAAGCAATAGCTTTAGATGACATGTTTCATGAAGCAAAGGAAGCGCTGAGGAAGCTGCAGATGCACATCCAGGTGAGCTGGAACATGTCCACATGGATCACCTGTCAGAATAACGCTCCTCCTATTTGTCAGACGTTTAACAATTTTTCAACACAGGTTGTAGGCATAGCATTGTATTTCCAACTTTGTTTTCTGATGTGATAATGGTGGAACAGTTTGTTTGGGGAAAAAAACGATGTAGATTTACAGTGCAGATGTGCAGCTTTACACTGCAGGTGTGCAGATTTACAACTTTACAGTGCAGACGTACATTGTAGGTTTACATTAGTTTTATATTGCAGATTTATAACTTTATAGTGCAGATATACAGTGTAGCTTTACATGACCGCTTTACGGTGCAGATGTGCAGCTTTACAGGGCAGATGTACAGTGTAGGTTTACATTACAGCTATGCATTGCAGATGTGCAGGTTTACAGTGCAGTTTTACAGCTTTACAGTGTAGCTTACAGTACATTACAGCTTTAAACTGCAGATGTTCAGCCTTACAGTAAATATAATATTTATGAAGCAGGTCATAGAGACTCTGAGGCTCAGAGTGGTGCAAACTGTTTGATAAAGTTGTTTTTGACAGGTTTAAGGAAATTTGTTGGAAAGTTTGAAATAATTATATTTAAAAATGTATCTTGTGTCTTGTTACACTGATGAAATATTTTTGTTGTTTATGTGTGTCTTTTGATCTGGGATGTTGAACTCTGATTGCTGTTGGACCCTCAATCCTAATCACACCGGTTCGGCACAAACGCCATCTCTGGAAAACCCTGTTTGGACTGAATCAACACTGGTTTGTATTCTGCTGCTTGTGCTGGCTGGTAACTGTATCTTTGTCTGTTTTCTGTGCATTCTTAAAATTGCACAATATTTTCTTAAATTCTTGATGTCATGTCCTGATGTTTGAAATGCTGACAATCTCCTGAAATTGTCATCTATGGCCATCTTGCAAAAAAAAAAAATACTGCATTTCCCTGCATGCCTGATTTATCACTTGTACGTGGTTTGGAATTTCCACTGTGCCAACTGACCGCTTTAAAGAAAACTCTTAAACTGAAAGCCGAGGAGGCTGCAAAGGAGAAGGAAAAGCAACCAACTGCGGAGACAAGCGCAGAAAAATTACGTAAGATCTTAAAAGAAGAAAAAAGGTAATGACTGATGCGTACACACACACACAAGCACAGAGATTGGAGCCTGGTCCTGCACTTTTGTTTTTATTCCTACTTTTTATCTGACCATGGTTATGATTACTGTATCTGTGATGTTTAAAGTCCCTCTGAACTCTATGGCACACAATATCCTAATAGATTTTGATTCAGATTTGTAAAAAATTTTTTGCTTAGGTTATTTGGGTCAGATTTCTGTCTACAATGGAGATTTTCTTAGCCATGTGTTATGAAACTGACTTGGGGGTGGGGCTATATATGATCTCAGCTTGTGATGTCACTAAAAAGACTCAATGGCATGAAATTATAATAGTTCAATTTGCAATAATTAGTAGGCAATGATGATGTGACTGACTGTTAGCCACAGAAACCTGGCACTTGTCATGGTAATACTGAAGTACTATTCTTTGCTATCTTTAATTGATGATAAATGATTCAGTTTGAAGATGAAGCAAATACTACTGGTTCTGGGTCTTTTGACAGTGGGGAGCTATCTTGATTAGCTAACTAGATGGCTAGCTAATTGGGATGGGGCATATCCAAATTGCTTGTCATGCATGTTCATGGTTGTTTGTATTTATAATGAAAGTGAAGGTGTAGAGATGCTCTAAGGCCTTTTTTTAGTCGAAAGGAAACCTATGAAACCATTTCCTAAGTAAACATTATTGTGTAATAGCTTAATGATGTTCAAGGGGAATTTTAAAATGACAATTGATTATACACTTTTTAAAGAGGAATTAAGAAGTCTATAAAATTGACTTCTATCCAGGATGAAAAAGAAAAGGAAGAGGTATGACTCCACGTCAGAGACGTCCTCAAGCTCTGATTCCTCCAGTGACGACTTGTCCAGTCGCAAAAAACCCAAAAAGCGAAAGCACAAACGTAGACGCTCCTCACACAGTGGTAAAAAACACAAGCAAAGGGTTTCGTCACGTGATGAGGAGGAGGAGCACTACCCTGTTCCTGCTAACACCTCAGCATCCTTCATTAATGAGAAACAAACCCTCATTAAACTGCTGGATGGAGAGAACAGAGCCGAAAACCGAAGACTCTCTCATGAAAAAAGCAGGGAAGGTAGGTTTGAAGATGACCCCTTCACCCGGAGCCCTGAGACTGAGGACAGGAAGGTCAAGGGTCAACATGATTGTTTCAGCAGATTAACTGGCCGGCACAAATACGCGTACAGAGATCGCAGAAGATCTGAAGATGAACACAGCACTCAACTGGAAGGTTGTAGAAGCACACGCATCACTTCTTGTAGGAAGGATTCCTCCTCCTCTGCCTATTCAGAGACCTCGCGCAAATCCGACTCGCGCGATTTTGATTTGCGCAAATCCAGCTCTCGCACATCTGACTCGCGCAATTCTCACTCCTCTGACTCTCGTAGATCAGACTCTTCTAAATCTGGAAGTCATGGGAGGTCAGAGGTCAGGGAAGGGAATGATAGTCAAATAAGCTACAGTGATGTGAGAAAAGCCTGGGAGGGAAACCAGAAAAAGAATGTACCCACCAATTTATTGGATATCTTTAATCAGATTGCTGAATTTGAGAAAGAAAGAAAGAAGAAATGAGTAAAATGCAAATTTCTGTGTTGTCGCAATTGCTTCCTGCCTTGAAGAAAAAAATAGAGATTGAATGAGGAGCATGAAAACCCAGACCTGCCAACCTTTACCTTACATTGCATAGGAATACGCTGATACATGTTATCACTTAAAAATACATAAAAATTACACACTGATGGGTCCTCTTCACATTTTTCCACATGAAAGATGTCCTTACTGCCCGTCATGGTAAAAGGAGAATGTTTTGAGTTTATTAACTTGAAATAAGTTCAGTGTCTGTTCCACTTAGTTCACATTAGACATGTCTATAATTAGTTAAACAGTTTAACAGTTAGTATAACAGTTAAATGTGTTTGTTATATATAAAATATAATAAAGGATAGTATTAAAGGAAAGTGATTTGGATAAAAGAGGGGAAAAAAAGTTACGATTTTGGTAAATATATGGGACAAACCATTATTACTCTTTGAGGTTGGCAGGTCTGGATACACTGATGCCTTGTAATAAACATGATGATACCATGTGTTAATGTAGCAATTATCAGTTCTTTATACGTTATTGTTTATTTTATAAAATGAAATGCTTCCTTGACAAAAAAAAACCTAAACAAAAAAAAAACCCACAATCTTTGTAGTTAAAAACTTTAGCAAAGTGGTTCGTGGTTCTGGGTTTAAAACTACTTTCAGTACATTTCAGTACATTCATGGATAAGGTTTGTTGCCAACTTTTCTCTATAGAGGGCTATAAACTGCAGAATGTAATCAGGTGTGGAAATGTATGGATTGTAGTTTAGCCAATAATTAGATATTTTTAGGGATTTCACTCTGATGCTTTTTGTTTCTCAATCGGTCTGATTAATGTTTTAGGAATGTGTGTACAACATGTAAACCAATATATCCAAGCATCTCCTAATAAACTGATGGTTAAAGCAAAATGAATTTGCTTAATCTTGTGTAGTTTGTGTAGTCAGTATTTGTACCTGAATTTACATATGCATCATGCTAAACTGGTGGCAGTAAGCTTCATTGTTTACTGTTAGCTTTGTAGCTTTAATGCATGGTTCAGTTCGGAGCATTATGTGAAATAAGTGATTGAGGAGCACAACATGTAGGCTGATAATTTAAGAAAATTGCTT
>JAOUWY010000003.1:12838275-12851106 GCA_025728095.1 Prietella phreatophila
TGTGTGTGTGTGCGTGTGTGTGTGTGTGTGTATTTATCTGTGTGTGTGAGTGTGTGTGTGTGTGTGTGTGCGTGTGCATGTTGCTGCTTCAGTCTGAGATTAGTAAACATTCATTAAATAATTAAGAATAAAATCCCATGTCTTTGACATCTTCCTTTTTCTCTTAAGGGTGTGCAAACTTTTGCAGACAACTGTAGTTCCAGTTCTTTTAATACAGAGTATTCGTAAGCTGTACAATTATCTTGACGATTATTGGGTCGGGGAACAAAACAACACTTATAATCTGATGTTCCTGAGCTGCTATGAGTCTGGCACTTGTATCATTAGCCAGTAGTCGACAGTCTTATGTTTACAGCTCATGAACAAGCGTGAAATACAACTCAAAGAGAGAGTGCCGTGTTAGTTGGAATTCAAAACCCTGACTCATTGTATGTGTGAGATTGTGTAAGCATATGTGTGTGTGTGTGAGTGTGTGTGTGTGTGTGTGTGTGTGTGTGTGTGTGTGTGTGTGTGTGTGTGCTCCTGCATGTTTGTCCCAGTGAAAAGATGGCTTTGCTCAGCCCAGCTCGGGCCCCGTAATGCTGCAAACAGCACACATTTGGCTTTTGTTGTGGTGCATGCTGACATCATGCTGTGCTCAGGCACTCAAATCCCTCTTTCTCCAGCACCAGCACTTTTCAAACAAAACTGCCATGGCACTGGCCAGCTTTGCCAACTTGCCAAAAATACCTCATTAATCATCACACAGGCATACACATGCACTAAACATGCCTGTCCATACCCACATCAATCCCAGCAACAAGCAGGAGAAACTGCTGCAGCTCTGAAACACACTGTTTCTCCTTATTCAAAAGAAATTAAATAAAATCATCAATCTGTGCTGCAAATCTATTCAATTTAAAAAATATATGTTTAATGCAGAAATATCCATGTGTAACAGATTATACATTATTCAATATATCATGATGTTGCATCCTACATTAGCACAAATAACAGAAATAGTCAAATATATTTCCTATTATACCAATGTGCTGTTGAATTCACAATTCTGATTGGTCAGAAAGTGTCGATTTTCTAACATTTATACTTCCATAGCAGCTCTACGAGTTTATAATTGATGCATTAATCTCATTCTGATACGTTATCGTTTCTATAGTAACAGCTCATTCACAGGAATTTGTACTGTGGATGGTCCACATAAAAGGATTATTAAAAAATCATTGATATGGTGAAGTTTTCTTCTTGCAAGGAGTTGTATAAGTAACATTTTTAGAAGGAAAAATCTCAAGTGTATATATATGTATAATTTTTGTCAAATTGCTGTGGTATGAGAGGAGTAACTCACTTGCTTTTATTTTTCTGTCATCATAAATGGAGAATGTTTGGAGTTCATTAATGTGAAATATAATCTATCATTGTGTTTTACAGTTAGCTAACCTTAGCTAAAATCAGTACGTTTTTATTAGAGAGGTACTGAAATTTTAGCTGAAATATTTTTTTTTTTGCCAAAAAGTTTGACTTTTTTTTAAAGAAATATTAAACAGTAGCGAAATGTGGAAATAAGCGATTTGTGAAAGGATTGAATCAAAAATGTACTTTAGATTTTTTTTACTGTTCATTTTACCTGAGAGAATGTTGCAATCTCATGTAGCTTTAAAGTCATATTTACTCAGCAGCTCAGTCACTTTCACCTTCACCCTGGAGTCAGTGTGGTGCGATTGTGAGGTGTGTGTTAATGGCAAAAGGTGAGCTAAGCGTCAGGTAAACATACCTACACACACCGCTAATATCCTGCTGTAATAGCAGTATGAACATGTTAGTGCCTAACACTGGTTATACAAGCAAAGGAGTTCATGTGGAGTTCATATTAATTAACCACACCCCTTATAATAGCCCTGCCCCATTCCATAACAATAACCATTGCTAGTTTTATATATAAAAACATATTTGCTACACAAAGATACAGCAATGAGCATATTCGCATGACTTGATCATCCACTCATGAATTTGATCACATTACCAACATCTTTTTAATGAAATAGATCAATGCTGATTTGCCAGGATGCAGGAAGCAGAGGAGAAAGTGTGAACCCTTGATCTGAAGAACCTGCAAAGTAAAAACATTTATCAGGACGGGAATCTGATATCATACAAAAAATATAAAATGTGAAGTTACACAGGAACTACGCAGAACAAATGAAAAAATAATAATGAAATGAAACTTGTAGAGTTTCAAGCCAGTCATAAAAAAGATAGAATATAGACAATTTGTATAAATTTGTTTGTTTTTATGGTATGTACTGCAAATATTGAAAGGGGTCTGACATTTTAAGGATGTCTAAAGCATGTCAGGGTATCGCAACCGGAGAGTGGTTTCTGTAATTTAGAAAATTTAAAAAATCTCTGTCCAGAAGATGTCAAAAACTTAAAAGTTACAGCGTTAGCTCTATCTGTTACGCTAAGCTCTGACACTGGAGTCCTTACATAAATGTTAAATAAACACATTTCTCTTTAAAGAAAACTTTAAATCAGTTTATCAGTATAATCAGTACACCTTCTGACCACTCAGAATCTAACCATGCTGTGGTGTAATAGTTTATATTAAACATATCAAAAATCTAGTACATATATTTTTATTAGAACACTAAATCAGCCGGCAACCAAACATCAGAAAACCTCATAAAGCCCTTGAGTTTTTTTTTTTCTTTTTGCACTAAAACCTGCATTTCTCTTCTCTTGAGCTTCTTAATTCCCCCAGAGTTCTTCAGCTGTACTTCTCCTCCTGGCCAGTCGAAACTTTAATAAGCTTTTAATGACCACTTCTAAAACACACCCCATAGTTGAAGAGCTGTTCAGCTCCATCATGGGTGCTTATCTTTCATGCTCTCTCTCTCTCTCTCTCTCTCTCTCTCTCTCTCTCACAAATCTGTAAATCTGTCATGGCCGGCTAAACCGTCACCCTGGTTGTGAGCTCGGGCTACGCTTGCCAGGGTCATGGGGTTAAAATCGATTTCACAGGCCACCTGGAGAGCCAGGGCTGAAAATTGACTTGAAAAATTTCACTCAGAGCAGGACACATCCACCCCCATCATTCCCGAAACCCCCTCAGTCCACCATCCGACCCCCTCCCTGACGCTGAAACGTCCCGGGCCGAGCAGAAGCTGGCACTCGCTGACCTCTTCAAACTTTACACTGAATTGTTCTGGCAGTTTCCAGGGTGACGGGGCGCTTCGAGCTGATCCTTCTTACCCTCAAAAAGGGTATGACAGCTCACTACGGGCAGTGATGCAAATGTGGTGACTCAGTTTTACCACAAATGAACAACAAGGAAGAAGAATTAACTCATGAGTTTCAAAAAATAAATTGTACAATCTGGTTTTCAGATGTATTCATATAAATGCTTGTTTGTGTGATGTCTTTTGCTTTATAAATGCCCAAATAGAACATTTTATCTTGTTAAACTTGTTTATCACTTACATGATATTATTGGATGATTATTTTAAAGAAATTAAGTTAATGAACAAGTAAATGTGTTCAATTAATAATATATTGACTCACAAGACTAAAGGAAATAAATGCACAAACTAATCTTACTACTGTAATAAATAAATAAATAAATCCAAAGAATACAACCTGTACTATAACATAACTATAACGAAGTACACAATGATGCTGAGTTATATCAGTTAGCAATAAATTGAACAAATTAATATATATTTCCACTGTAATTAAATCATATGACAGTTTTATTATTTTTAATTAATTTATATTTATTACAACATACCCTAAACAGAATCAACCAGCCAAGTGTTTTATTTTTCTTATACCACAGCAATGTGGCAACTATTCAAATATGTATGTCCATGAAATAACTTAATTCCTCTTTGTACTTTCTTTTGAAGTTTATTTTTCATTGTGTAACTTAGAAATGACAAAAAGCACAAACTCCTCTGTCCTGAAAATGTCTGAAATCTTTAAGTTACAGCTTTATGTATGACTGTTACAAAGCACTGAGACTGGAGACTCTTTCCATAATCTGTTAGAATAAACTAGGAATATTGACATTACACTGAAACATGGTTACTGTAATTGGTAGACAGGTAGAGAAGAAAGTTTTGTGTATATACTTGTCTTTAAAAACAACTTAAGTATATTCATTTCAGAAATACAGTGTATATATAACTGACAGGTATATCACAGGAGTCTTCAGCTAATGCAACATTTCAAAAGTATAAATATTTACTACAATGTTTTCATTCTCTGCCCTGTATTCAGACATGAACCAGATCTGGAGATCAGCAGAACTCCTTCAAGACTGAATTAAATATAAGGTTTGACTTGTGAAAACAGTGAGAGTGTGCATTCATTGATTAACTGTCATGTTTTTTTTTTCACTCACACGTTTTCTGCAACACCAAATCACTTATTCTTCCAGAGACATGACACAAAAGTAGCACATTTCTTTATACATCTTTTAGTCCAGGTACCACTGCATTCTATTTGGTCAGAAGGTGTTGATTAATTTTCTAGAACAGCAGCTCTGACAGAAGTGCAGCTGCAAATAACAGGTTTATATTTATACACTCGTTCTAATACAGTACATCATGGTTTCTAAAGTAACAGCTCATTCACAGGGACTTGTATGGCAGGCACTCCACATAAAACAAGATTTTTAAAAATTGTCATTGATATGGTGAAGTTTTCTGTAAGGAGAAATGTGTTTATTTAACATTTATCGAAGGAGTCTCTAGTGTCATTGCTTTGTAATAGTCAGAGATAGTGCTGAAACGTTAAGCTTTCTGACATCTTCAGGACAGAGGAGTTTATTCTTTCTGTGGTTTCTTGTTAGCAAAAGTGAAAAGGTGCATTTTATGCTGAAGGGGAGGGGGGTGTAAGAGAGGCTGGTGAGCTGCTATAGCTGCTATAATGTAAGTGAGAACAGGAACTTGTTTCACTGACTTTCCACAACATTAAATGTAACTATTAATGTACATCTCATTATTTAATATATTAGAATAATCTTGTGTTAGATATAACAGTAACTCACACAACCTCACCTTGATTAGTCCATGATTAGAAGATATAATGGTCATATAATGTGTCATAAGTGCTATTTATAATACATTATTTTAACAATATATAAATGCATTATAAACAATGTTACAAAATTATTTGGCTTTTTGCATGCATTATAACATGATATGAATGTATCTCAAAGCCACTGAAGATATGGCCTATATAGAAAATGTTGCTATAATTTTATAATTCACCAAGAACCTACTTAGATTTTTTGCTTTTTTGGTTTAGAAAATCAGTTTGAAGTTTAACCAAAAAATCTAAAACAGCATTCTGAATTTTACAGATTGAGTGCACACAGATATTTGCATGTTCTCCACAGTTCAGGACATTTTGTGACAGTCCAGCGGTAACACACCTAATTCAGCAATCAGCAGGTGTGTCCGAGCGGGAAAAAATCAGCAACCCGTGCTGGACTCCACACAGTCGGACAAACTGGCCTTAATGGCGTTCCTTGTGCTCGGGGATGCTAATGGGTGAGACAGTGAAATCTCATCCTGAGAGTGGATTCGCTTTTCGTCAGACGGAGATGTCCTTTTGGCTGAGGGGACACAATGACAGAGCTCTGATCTCCGCGATAGGGAGATGGCCAGCTGATTAAAATGCTTCGTTTGTTTCCACTCGGTCACTCGATCAGCGTGTGAACTCTTATTTACAATCAAATGCAGTGACCTCAGAAGGCCACGGGGCTGCTACGTATGCTAATGCTTTACTAAGCACGGCTCAGGCTTACACGGCTAATGCTCAACTGAGTTCCTTTAAACGATTAGATGACGGAATTAGCAAAAATAAAGATCAGTTTTGAAAGAAAGATCGAAGAAAGTTCAATTTCCTGGAGGTTGCCTCAGAAATGTTCTTTTTAACCAAGTTTAAACGCAAACAACACTGCAATAAATGCAATAAAATCTTAGCATCTGAAAATATCTTGAATAGAGTCCTTTTTTTTTGTTTTTTCTGTTAATGGGATTCCAATAAATCAAAAATATTATTATTAAACCAATTTCTAGACATGGTGTTCATTTCAATCTTGAATTCTGTTCCAATGGCAGTTCATTTGTCTATTGTTACGCTTTTATTTATTTTTTTAGAATGAATCAAAACGATCTGCTGACAGAAGGAGAAAATTGAAAGGTTAAAGAGAAGAAAACATCTAAAAACAGGCTAATTCATCTTATATTTGATTTATAATAATCTTATAAAAAATATTAGACAGACTTGCTAATATTCAAGATATTTTCCCTTGCTAAGTTATCATTTTTTTGCAGAGAAGTGCAATAACATAGATCTAATGTGTGCATATAGTTTATAAAACGCCTGAATGAGACGCCTATATCATTCTGTCTACACCTGAAACCACATTCTATGACAACATGCATGTTAGCTATTTACCATGTTAGTGTTGTCGTTTGAGCTTTGATTAGCTTCGCAAACTTTGTTAGGTGCTAGATGAACCTAGTGTGTTTGAACAGTTATATTCACCTGTTTCTAAAAGCTTTCAGAGTAATGAATCACATTTCACTGTAAATGTCTGTAAAAAAATTATTAAAAAAATAAAAAAAGCCTAAACATTATTTATGCTAAACCCATTTAGAACCTATTAATCGTTAACTAGCTAATTAGCTTGCTAGTGGATGTATAAAGTTATTTCTATCTATCTCTAGGTTGTCCATCGAAGCAAAGTTACAATTTTAACTGTAACCATGAAGGGTGAATGATGTCAATGTTCTAGAAAGAACTTGCTGATAGATCAGTCTACAGATCCTAATGTACCATTTTCTAGAACTTTCTCTGCTACTTCCAATTCCTATTCGAGTCCTATTTGGATGGGATTAGTTCTACATGAGGAGGTGGGGTTTATTACTGGCCTATATCTTGGAATTTACTTCCTTCCAATATTATTTATAGACTGCATGTGTGCATATGTGTCTGGAAAGATTACACTGTATTTTACCTTCTATAAAATGTGAAATAAAAATAACTCCTGGAAATATATATCTTGTCTGAATTGAAATGTCAGAAAAAGAAAAATTGGTTTTTGTGCTTTTTCTTCAGTACAAAGACACTCCAGGAAGTGTTTGTGCTTTCTGTCGTCTTCCACCGAAACCACTGAAATTTTACAATGCAAAATATTAACATAACCAACGTTCATTTTGGGTTTTAAGTAAATTACTACGTTTTTAGTAATAATCAGGCACACCCCTTTACAGTAATTGTGTATAATAAAGGTAAAAACAATCCATTCGTATTAAAAAGAGATCACGTGGGTTGTGAAGACAAACTCACCTCTGTGATTTATACAGAATTCACTAATCTCATTACTAGAATTACTATTACTATTATTATTTGAATTACTGCAGACATCCTCCAGCTACATTACTGACCACACATACAGGTATGTCTGGAAAACTAATCCTGTCCACACTGTACTTTTATCTTTGTTGCTATGTTTGCTAGTAAAGAAAACCAGCAGAAAAAAAACTGTATAAAAGAGAAAATGGACAAGCATTTGAGAAGTTTGACGGGTTATGGATGCTCCTGCTCCTTTTTTAATATATTGATCAATTTATATCAAGACAAAATGACAGAACATCGACCGCAAGTTAGTACAGACGTGCATGAAATTAGAAACATTTCTAAATATTGAACTGCTAAAGACATTTAATGTATTGAGCCTATCTTCAAAAAACAGCTAAAGACCCACATTTTCCATGAACACCTAACCAACTCATAAAAAATAAATAAATAAAAATTATAAAAAAAATTGCACTTACACCTCTACTCTGTGCACTTTGCTTCCTCTAGAACTCAATTAATGGATCTTATATAGTAGCACTACTTGTATTGTTCTCTGCTCGATATATCGCTCTGCTTATTGTAAGTTGCTTTGGATAAAAGTGTCTGCCAAATGAATACATGTAAATGTAAATGTAAACTCTGCAACCTAGTTTGTTATCTTATTACAGTTAAACAGAAGGTTAAATATTAGTTGCTTGTTCCACCTTATAAACTTGGAGTTAATTAATTTCGAACCATTAATATAGATAAAAATGTCAAACAAAATTTAAAATGAAATGCCAGTGTGTTGAGATATACATTCAAAAATGTCTTTAGGGCATAAATAAATGAGAAATGAGATATCCTGTCCCGAACTGTTTACTGACAAACTCGACAAGACAAAAAAAAATCAATATAAAAAACAAACGAATATCATCAATAACAGTCGTTTATAACAATGTGCGGCCTCTGAAGGAATCTGGACGCGATTCTGACAGCGCTGAACCTCGTGAAAAGACCCCACAGACTTCCAGTTAATAAATGATGGGCTAATAGTGTTAATTGTGGATTACTATTATCATTTAAAGTGGCGCAACCCAGGCGCTTATAAGGCCATTAATCAACATACATGTTAATTAACATATTAAAGTCATTAATCAACATGGAGTGGAGAAGTGAAGGCTGAAGTCTGGAGGATAACCAATATGGATTTGGGAAAGAAAGAGAAAGAACAATTCCCATAAATATCTCATAACTTTCCCATAAATTTCCCATAACATTTACTGCTAAATCCTGGAGGATGAATTAAAGCCTACAGTGTCCAGCTGAGGTTTGTCCCGAAACTGCAAAATTACTCTATCTATTTATTTAACATAATGTATTATAAAAGGGAAAATGTCTAAAAATAAAAACAAGTTTTTATTCAATTGTAAAATATTAATGTATAAATTAAGTCATCTTGTCCTCTCATACCAAATAAAGTAGTTATTCTTATTCCAGTCATAATAAATTAAACATTAACATTATCTGTACATCTTTTACATTTATGAAACACGCACTTTATTATTGCAAAAATATACATTAATATTTTACTATATTATCATTTCAGGTTTTAAAGATTCTGTCAGTTATTTGTTTCAAATCCCACACAAGCTTCAGCATCAATGTCTATGCCAACAACTTTCATTTAATGCCACTGCAATGAGACTTTATATCAGTCTACATTATTATGTCATAGACAAAACATCTTAAGATACAAATACAAAGTAAAACTTTAATATCCAACAAGTGATTCATAATAAATATAAATTTTTCATTCATAATAAAAGCAGTGATTAGTAATCCATAATCATTGACAAAAGTCAGTTACACATTTAGTCCTTTGTTAAGAGCATTTATAATACTTAAGGCTTGTGTTTGTATGATTTTCTTTCAGATTACAGGCTTTAATTTTGTTCCTGCCTCCTAACAACAAAAAAATTATTTATTTTGTAATCAACATCTATAAAAACACTAACTTTGTATTACTTTAATTTTTATAATCATTATTGCATATTAAATTTGGAGAATTTAGTTGGGTGTGCTTATTGACTTCTGCCACATGTTCAATACTGAGTAAATAAATAACTTTACACTGATCAGAATTTCTTTCATTTGTCAATCATTAAGACTTTACTGTTATTATTTTAAAGACTAAAGTCAGAAATCGTAACAATCTGGACAAACAGATTATTTTAAGTTCAAGAACTTCAGTTCAACCACATTTTCTCATTCATACTTTAATAATACTTTATTTCTTGTTCTGTATTATTAAAGTAATATTCAAATTTTGAATTTCTCCAAATATTATAATCCTAAATTATTCTGAGATCTGCAATGATAATTGCTTTATGTTTTGAAAACAGTAAAACACACAGTGCATCAATCTTCATTGTATTATATAATGTTTTGTTATATTTTTAGTGTATTATAATAATAATCAAAACATTTTTTTAAACAATTTAAAGATTCTGCCACTTTTGTTCTAAATAACCTTCAGTATCAACCTTTTTTTGGAGGGACAAAGACTTTACTTTAAGCTTGGTAGTGCCACATTTGCCCCAACCCCCCTACACACACACACACACATCTCAGTTTATCTCCCCCCTCGGCTCCATTAAAAGCTCGATGTGCATCTCTGTGTGAAACACCCCGCACTGACTGAACTGCTGCATCAAAGCTCGTTATTGTTCCCACAGCAGTGTGTGTGTGTGTGTGTGTGTGTGTGTGTGTGTGTGTGTGTGTGTGTGTGTGTGTGTGTGTGTGTGTGTGTGTGGAAATGCAGGAAAACACTTGTTCCTCCTCTAATAGTGAGCATGAATCAATTTAGAATGAGAATCTCTCCGAAGCACGCACCATGAGCAGCACACATGTGAGAGAACAAAACTTTACACACACACACAAAGAGCAAAAATGCAAAGAGACTCTGAGAAACTTGCACTACAGTGTACGTAGGTCAGCAAAGCTCCTTTTTCAGAATCAAAAAATACCATTAACTTCTTTTATATTTGGCAACATGACTATTAAACTGCATTTTAATCACAAAATTACAACAACTTTGATTAACTAACCAAAATAAATGGGATGGGAGTGTTAACTTACAATATGAGCTAAAAAAAGAGTTCAATATTTTATTTTTTTATGTTGAAAATCAGTATCAGAGCTCAAATTCTGTTATGTCCAATGTAACGGAAGCAAATTGTGAAGATGTTGATAACAACAAAAATAAATAATATCAATGCAGAAAAAAATTTAAATAAAGTCTTTTTTGCACTGTGATGGAGGGAATTAAAGAGGAGAGGTACAGGTGGTATGTGCATGTGTGTGTGTGTGTGTGTGTTATACACTGGACTGCCATAATGCCATTTATATCACATGAATGAAACACAAAAAGGGTTTGTGTGTTTAAATGTGTGGTGACATAGGTCAAAGAAATGAGAACAGAGATGAACTAGTCAATAAATAATAACTAAAAGAAAAGTGAAGAAATTAAAGAAAATAATTAGCAAAAAATTAGCTACACAAATTTATTTAAATCACAATCAGCAAAATGCAACAAGGGTGAGATGGAAGAGTAAATAAATAAATATTTTACACTCATCTTAAATACTAACATCTCTCTGAATGTCCTAGTGTAATATTTAATTTAAAAATATATATTTATTGTATTTTTTTATCAGTACATTTCAAGTTTTTAAAAATTGTTTCCATTTAATCGTTTTACGAATCTTTTTTTTTTTTGTTAAACCTCGAGAATATTGTAAGACATCTTATATTAATCTATGATTAAGATCATCTATTCAGTAACTGACATGATTAACACACACACGCACACACACGTGCGGACACACACACACACAATGCATTTTGGAGACCCCAAAATCTATCCATCCAAGCTCACTGAATACTCCCCCCAACGCCACCCACCACCACACAAATTACCCTCACTAACCAGAATAAGCATTCAAAATCTATCCACCCCCTCCACCCAACTAGCTACCCCCTCACCCCACTTTCGGCCCCTCGCCCTGCTAACCACCCCGACACCCGCAATAATCACTAACCTTAACCCCACTAACTGCCCCCTCCCACCACATCAACTGCCCCTCACCCGAGAGGGGGCAGGTAAAAGGAGGAGGGGGGGGTGCAGGGAAGAATAAAATCATTAGCCTAGTTTCTCAAGTTGCTTCCCTCCTTTTTCCCGCTCATACACACACACACACACACAAACACACACACACACACATTTAGTGCAGTAATAGGTAACAAAGTATTAACTTATATCTTTTTTATTTTAATACAACCAATAATAAACAAGTTTTTTTAAAGACTTGAAAATTACATTAAAAATTCATTTTTTTTAAAAATCACACTACATTTTTTTCGCATGCTAAATAAATCCACTTTCTTTGAGAAAAGTGGACAAACGCAAAGCTGTGTTTACATCTTAGCATATAAACAGGATCACGCAAACAAAGAAAAAAGAAGGCATGAAACGGTATTAAAACGCGACGCCGCTAAGCCCCGCCCCCTAATAGCATCCACAACTTTTCAAACATTGCACCTAATATTTAGCGCAAAATTTCAGCCATGATCACAATGCCTTTAAAATCTCAATTCACACGCCACACAAATACACTTCCTCTCTTTTACTGTGTTTCTTTTCTTTAAAACAAGTATCAAATGGCGCTCGGATAAAAGCGATGGTAAGGTATTTTAGTAAAAGCCGCGCGCTCACCACCTGTTGCAGGTAAATCAGCTGCAGCGCCGTTTCTGCATCCGGGTCTTATGGAGACTCTAGTGACCTGCAAAACACACACACACACACACACACACACACACACACACATTAGAATGTAATCTATATAGTTGTATACAGAATACAGTGTTTTGAAAATGTGCTCACATCAACGCATCACTTTCTGTATATAAGAAACAAAAATGATTTATCTCTCACTCAATGCATGACCACCTAATTTAAATAAAGTATACACATCGTGTAGTTAATATAGATTATAGCTTTACATTTGCACAAAGATCAAACACTTTTTCTTTTTTATTATTACTAGCCTATTATTATAGTTCTCTGCGCAGAAAGAGGGGGAAATGACAAAACGATGCAACATGTGAAAAGCTTCAGGAGGTTCACAGAACATTATTATTGATTTTTTTTTTTTTTTTGGTTTTTGTATCTATTAAGTCAATAACAACATCTTAAATAAATAACACAGCATAATCTAAGGCGCCTTTTTAACATCAAATCCTCAATATCCTTTAATTTCTCTTGGATTTCTTAGTGTTTGGATAAATAATGAATTGTCGGCTTTAACATCAGCGCGCATGAAGAAAGAAGCCTCGTCAAATATTCATTTAGAGCTCTCTCTCTGTGTGTGTGTGTGTGTGTGTGTGTGTGTGTGTGTGTGTGTGTGCGTGTGTGTGTTC
>JAOUWY010000003.1:12860873-12872797 GCA_025728095.1 Prietella phreatophila
TCTGTGTGAGATAGAGAGAGAGAGAGAGAGAGAGAGAGAGAGAGAGAGAGAGAGAGAGAGAGAGAGAGAGAGGAATTAATTTTCAAGGCCACCTCCTTGGGAATCCATGCATTCAACTGGTATGCACACACACACACACACACACACGCACACACACACACACACACACACACACACACACACACACACACACACATGATTAACAAAAATGCTTCAGAATTTCAATCAGCATCAGAATTTATTTTCCCTAATTACTCAGTATGCGCAGCACAAGGAGATCTTACAGAATGCTTTTCATCCTTGACAACATACTGCAATATATATTTAGTATATGTATATTTATTTATATAGTTCTATCGTTATGCTAAACCGTATAGATGGCATAAAAATTATCAAGTTGTAGCTTCCTACAGATGACAAATATCAGATCATTTTCAGATAAACACTTTGAATAATGAATGTAATGAATATCTACAATATTTTCCTATACCAGCATGTCCCAATGTGCTTTATTCCTCTTATTCCATAGCAATTTGTTAATGAATACAATATTTCATTTATTAAAGAAGGATACATCATATTTTTATCCATTTTTATTTACACTGAATGTTGTGAAACATCTGCAAAATAGTTAGGATCTGTTTTCACTTACAGTGCCCTCCACTAGTATTGGCACCCTTGGTAAATATGAGCAATGGAGGCTGTGGAAAAATTGTCTCTGTTTAACATTTGGTCTTTTAAAACATTCACAAAAGTATTCTGCTCTCATGTATATCAAACAACTGCAAACAAAAAAGAGGTTTATAAAATTAGTTTTGTTAAATATAGGTGTGCAACAATTATTGACATCCCTATGAATTCACATGAGAAAAATATATTTGAAGTATATTCCCATTTTATTTTAGTACACCTAGGTAACTAGGAACAGGAAATTGTTCAACCATGACTTCCTGTTTCACAGGAGTTTAAATATGAGGTAACACATAGGCCAAATTCCTTTAGTCATTCATAACAATTAGTAAGACCAAGGAATATAGTTGTGATGTGGTTGTTGAGGTTGTTGAGCTTCACAAAATGGGAAGTGGCTATGAACAAATAGCTCAAGCATTGAAAATGCCCATTTCCACCTTGAGGGCAATAAATAAGAAGTTCCAGTCAAATGGAAATGTTATGAATCAACCCGGAATTGGACGTGTGTCTATATTGTCTCAACGCACTGTGAAGAGGATGGTTCAAGAGGCCAAAAAATCTTCAAGGATCACAGCTGGAAAATTGCAGAAGTTAGTTGAGTCTTGGGGTCAAAAAGTCTCCAAAAACATTTTGAAGTCACCTACATCACCACAAGTTGTTTGGAAGGGTTTCAAGAAAAAAGCCTCTACTCGCATCCAAAAACAAACTCAAGCGTCTTCAGTTTGCCAGACACTACTGGAACTTCAAATGGGATCAGGTTCTATGGTCAGATGAAACCAAAATAGAGCTTTTTGGCAATAACAACAAGAGGTGGTTTTGGTGTACACAGAAAGGTAGCCATATGGAAAAGTACCTCATGTCCATGGTGGTGCCTCTTTAATGTTTTGGGGCTGTTTTTCTGCCAGAGGACCTGGACAATTTGTTAGAATACGTGGCATCATGCACTCTATCAAATATCAACAGATATTAAATGAAAACTGGATTGCCTCTGCCAGAAAGCTTAAAATGGGCCATGATTGGATCTTCCAGCAGTACAATGATCCAAAACATCATCAAAATCAACACAAAAATGGTTTACTGACCACAAAATCAAGGTCCTGCCATGGCCATCCCAGTCCCCTGACTTGAAACCCATAGAAAACCTGTGCAGTGACCTGAAGAGGAGAATCCACCAGCATGGATCTTCCAATTTGAAGGAGCTGGAGAGATTCTGTATGGAGGAATGGTCTCAGATTCCTTGCCATGTATTCTCCAACCTCATCAGCCATTACAGGAGAAGACTTTGTTATCTTGGCAATGTATTGGCTTAAAGGGTACCAATAACTGTTGCACACCTATATTTAAGAAGTTTTTTTTAAAAATAAAACTGCTGGCAATTGATTGATATCCTTGAGAGCAGAGTATTTTGTGATTTTTTTAAAACAATAATAAAAAAACAATTTCAAAATGTTTCCTTCTTTGCTCATAGGGTGCCAATATTAGTGGAGGGGACCGTACATTATAGCAGTTATAAGCAGTCGTTCCCTCACCAGCATCTCTTTTTTCTGTCATGAAGTTAATAAGAAAAAAAAATTTTAAGCAACCGCAACAAAACATAAACTCCTGAAAATGGTGGAAACATAAACTTACAGCTTTACGATATTACAGAACTTTTCCTGAGTTGTGTGACATTGTATGTTATCAACATAACCATCATTTCTGTCACAGAAACTAGACCTCAATTCATGAAGGAAGTTTTTATCCTGTCTATTAGTGAGCTGTAGAGGAAAGACAAAAAGTCCAAGCAGGGAAAGTTGCTCATCATTGGCTGTTTGTGTGGGGGAGGTGGAGTGGGGTTTCATAGCTATCTGTATGTATTATAAGTTTTTCTTTCTCTCTCTCTCTCTCTCTCCCCACGCTCTTCACTCTGACAGTAATCCACTCTATACCTTTTGTCCTCTCACAGCACCAATGCTTCAGTTCACTATTAAAGCTCTAAAGCAAGAAATAATGACTTCAATCAAAATAGCAGCACTGCTAATTAGCTCGCACAGGTGCACTCAGATTACACTGAGTCTAATAACGACTCATAACAACACACAAATTTGATTACTGAGGGAAAAATGTCGTTAAGAACTAAGACTTTAAGTTAAAAGAAAAAAATCCCAGAGGGTTGACATGTTTGCTGGTGATCTTAAATAAGTAAATTAATCAGCAAATTATGTGATAAACAGTATTAATGATCATTAAGTAAACTGATTGAAATGATAGAAAGCATCAATGCTTAAGGCTATATATTCCATCTCTAATCACAGCATGCCAATCGACTACTATATGAATGATGGAGTGTTTCATTTCCATATGCATGTGTGTTCTCAGTGCCAATGCATGTGTGTGTGTGTGTGTGTGTGTGTGTGTGTGTGTGTGTGTGTTATGGTTAGTGTTGGGTTGTATAGAGGCAAGGAGACACCTCAGACCCCACTCTTTCCTCCTATGGACTGAGCTGAATCAGTAATCGAGGGGAAAGAGAGGCCTGTCACTCACTGTCACAATGTGAACTTCTTAAACGCTTGAATGGAAACGCACGCGCGTGCGTGTGTGTGTGTGTGTGTGTGTGTGTGTGTGTGTGTGTGTGTGTGTGTGTGTGCGAGGGGGAGGTCACGGCCCCTGTCTCAGCTCAAATGGGATTGTCCTGATCATTTGTAAGAACCGACACAATCCATGTGTTATTCATTTGAAGAAAATAAAAGATTCAGTGTGGTTATTTTTTGTTCTGTTAATTGAATTTCTCCTATTTTAAAAATAGAAAAAATAGAGAGATAAAAACTAGGAGTAAAATGTTTGTTAAAGTTATAGGAAAATAATCAGTGGAGCACAGTTACTGTCATCACCAACCATTTTTATTTCTTAAAGAGTGACGTCATAGTTTTTGTGTAAAATATGTTCCTGTTCTCACTCACATTAGAGAGCAGTGCTAAACAGTTGTTCCCTCAACAGTCTCTCCCTTTTCTCTATCTTGAAGCTAATTAGACAAAAAAAAATTATAAACGCATCTTGTCATGCTACTGCAAAATATATATTAAAATACAAAGCACTGACACTGAAGACTCCTTCCATGAATGTTGAATAAACATCTTCTTACAGAACACTTCACCATATCAACGATTTTAAAAATCTGTTTATGTGGAGCAGTGACAGTACAAGTCCCTGTGAATGAGCTGTTACAATAGAAGGTAGAATGTATTAGAATTGCATTCTGAATTCAACAGCACTAATTATTTTTCATGATTTCTTTTTTACCTTTAAAGGCAACATTAAAAGTGTTGTTGTGCCTCAAACGTAGTTTATGAACCAAGACGTGTTTGCTGTCTGACATTTGATTCCACTAAGAGGAATTTTACATTCTATACACGATTTCAGGAGGTTTTTTTGTGATTGATTTTGCTGCAGTGTTTTTCAAAAATTTGCAATGCAACTTGCAGAGTTTTTTGTGCTTTTTTTTTCGTCTTTTGCAGTGATAATTGTTGGTAAATTAGTCCTTTTAGCTGTGCTCATGTTTGACACATGTGCATTGAAGTGGGCTTTGGGTGAATGCCGTCACTAAATTATGACGTTACATGATGCATCCTGGACCAAATCTGTAATCCCAAAAAACTGCCCAAAAATTGCAAACACCTCTGAATATTGCGCAGTTTGTTTGATTTTGCATTAAATTCTGCAATCAAAAAACTTGCAAAATCCTGGAAGGACTCACATCATCATTTACATCACTTAATAAAATTACTTAATAATGCCACCTTCAAATTTTAAGAGGCAGAGCTTAAGAGAGCAGAGAAATACAAAACTGTCCCTATGACATAAAGAACTGGATGTGATTTGTGGCTGAGATTTAAAGATTTTCAGTGACATTGCTTGTTCCGTAGTAGCTGTATTAGCTTGTTCCTTGTAAGCAATAAGCAGCAAATGTCAAACATCAAATCTTAGATGATGGCTACATTAGGGGTTAATGGGACAGCAAGATGGTTATGCATTCAAATCCCATATTGTTTAACCCTGACCTGCTTTGATGATTGAGCTCTGCCTCATTTGCAAATTATTTTAAATAAAAGCGACTGGCAAATGAATAAATGTTGCACTAACTGGTCCATCAGGAGTGATTTAAATTATTCACCGTAACGAGTGCAAGTACAGAGGACACACAGCAGATGTGCAGTCCGCTGTGTATCGCTTCCGACATGGATATCTGCCTTGAAAATGTTATCAAATCACAGTCACAGTCATTAAGCCATTTAGCAAAGCAGCAGCATTTTAGTCATGCCTGAGTAAGGGTGTGTGTGTGTGTGTGTGTGTGTGTGTGTGTGTGTCTCGGTGCCTCAACAATGAGCATGTTGTCTCCTTACAAAAATATTTTCTCCTGTCAAGCATAAAGATTAGAGAGACAGTCCCTTTCTAGCGGCTAGTTAGACACAACATCCTGAGGGGAAGTAACGTTTTTTTAAAAAAAAAGACAAATAACATTGATGAAGGAAGTGAGCAGGCTGTAGAGATGTGACATGATAACGGTTATAATATAAACTCATCTGCTTAGCATTAAAGATAAACAAAGGGCCATGTTTAACTCTGCATTTAAAATCAGGATTTGAATGATACCTTTAATGATTTTTTAAATATTGGCACTCTCCATGAAAATGAGGATAAATTGCAGGATAAACATATATAAATGAATAATGCGTGAAGAACATGTGACGTGTTGGCTTTAAACATAAAAGGACAATTGAATTTTTCCAAAACTGAATTAAAAAAAAAAAAAGATGAGCATATGTTCTATTGTAGACTGGTTTGCCAGAACATTTTATTTAGCTCTGTTTATGTTGGTTGCTCTCATGTGCTGTCACTGATGAACTCCTCATGCTTATGTTCATGTTTAAGATGTTGTTTTTAAACAGTGTGTATAATAGAGAGTCTGAGGATGGCTGAGCTTAGTGTGCAGAGCAATAAACAGTGAGCCTTAATCAAGGGTGTGGACGTTGGTGAAAGAAAGTGCTCAGTGCTCGCAGAACGGGATTTCTCGATATACTTGTGAATACCATTGTGTGTGTGCGCAATTCATGGCACCTTGGGCTCTGTTTTAATGACCACACGCTCTCTGATATTGCTCTGCGTGCTCAGTTGGACCGTCCTCGCTCTCGCTTAAAGACACCATTCAAACACCAAGAGGATGTTTGATCACTTGGACTGTAAGAAGATGCTGTAGTTCCTCTTCCTGACTTTTTTGCAGTTTCCACTTTGATTTGCTTTGAACATTAATAGTGGTATAGACGTCCAGATCACATTCATTTGCATCATCTGTTTATTAAAGCGACAACATACACTTACCTTACGTCACATAGGGTGTCTCCACCAGCTCCCTAATTCAGTAGTCAGGGCACTGATCAGAGAGTCTGCCATCTTTAAGGGCTATTTCAATCGCAAAATTATTCCAGTGCTCTGTAACATTTGCTTTCTATAAAATCCCACAATGCACCGCAACTACCAGGGAGAGTTGATGCTCATTATGTTCCCTTATTGGAAATGTCATATTTTCTGAAATATTTCAGCTCGAAAAAAATGGAGGATGAACTCTCACCCAACTTTGTCTACAAATGTAAGTAGGTTGTTTGTAACTTTATTTGATGTTCTCTATACGGATTGTTTGAGTCTAATGACTTTTAAGTGTTTAATGTTTTTTTGCTGTTGTTTTTTAAATCCACTAGCTTGCCTACGATCCTGCTTGCCGTACCATGACAGAAATGCATGTGATTAAGATAACAAATTTATAAAACATAATTAAAGTTTTTAATTTTTGGTGACGTTTTACAATGTGAGTACATAGTCAAACTGAGTTATCACTGTACCAATGTGTAGTGAGCCAGGGTCTTTACCAATGCCCGAACTCATTTACACAGTATATTGATATATACACAATTTATTAAGGAAGTGATCGAGACATACCCATACTTTAATGGATGTTCATATTAGAGCATTTTTTATGAGTACGAGTAAATGGTTATCAAACTTGCATCTTTTTAATTGTTTACAAAATAGGCATAAAAATATTGTTTATAATGTCCTGATAGCTTATACAGAAACATTACATTCATTCGAGAAAGGTCACATGTCACATTTTTAAGGTTTTGTTTATAATAAACCAAACTTGCCATGTTGGAGTTAATTAAGGAAAATTAACTAAAATGATTTTCATTTATTTATTCGTTCATTTTGTTATTTATCAATCCCATGTTTTTAATATCATTCCTTACATGATGTGCACCTGTCCGTAATGTCCTTATAGCCTAAAAAAAAAAATATATATATATATATATATATATAATTTTTTATTTTTTTAATTTAGTCCAGATTGTGATAACATCACGCAACCGGGCTGCACAAACATTTCCAACATTTACAGATGATAATAGATTTTCACCCGTTGTTTTTTGCTACTTTCTATCACGCACCCTGTTCAAGGTTATTCTCCCATTGAAACATTTTAATTAAACGACGTCGCTTTATCGTGACAAACCCGGAATGAGGATGTGTGTGTGTGGGGGGGGAACACTCGGTCCGAGCTGCACCGAAACACAAAAGGTGTTATTAGAAAATCAGCAGGCAGAGTAAATAAGGAGCGAAGAACATATGTCTTATATTTGCACATCTTGTCTCGCTTCAGCTGCGTTCAATTAAAAAAGACTCCGAAACGCAGGAGCCGAGAGCTGCTGAGCCGACGGGGCGAGATACAACATGGTACCTGCTCTAATAGTGCTGATTAAAACCACACACACAAACACGTTTGCAGTGTATTTGATCCACTAGCACCAAGGCGCAAATTGGAATCCATTAGATATTTTATTTGTGTTGTAAAGCGAGTCAAATTCTTATCAATTTGCACCAAAATATCCACTAGAATTCCTTCCCATGATGCTAAAAATGGTGCAACACAATCATCAATCACTATATCAACATGAAAGAATAGATTTTAAAAAATGGCAAAATGTGCAAATATTACAGCTGTGTGATTTCCCATGATGCATTTCCTGCATATTACATCACAACAAGGACACCCGAAATTATGTCCTATATTGCCCATCACCAACACCTCATGAGGTTGTATTAATATCATAAAAAGAGCAGAAATTGCAAATCAGACGTTTCTAAATCAATCACCAACTGCACAATATTTTCCAGAAAAATCCACATCCAGGTTAATAAGAGCATTATGGGTAATTTAAGTACAATAGTAACATTTTGTCATCAGAATAGTACTTATTTACTCTTTACATTTTTTTTATTTAGTTATACTGTATGAATAAGTATAATTATTTGTATTTATAAGTATACAAATACTTATGCTAGTTAGTGAACATCCATAATTTATATTGCTTTAACAATGTAGCTGACCCCAAATTAACAATAGCTAATGCTACAAAGCTAGGGCATGCTACCTAGTTGATTTTATTTAGAAAAAATTGTAAGTTTACAAATTGTGGCATCTGGTTATGACAAAAATATTATGGCATCTGGTTATGCAGTACATTGACTTTCAGTGGCACAACATTGTGCTCGCTGAAATCATAAAACATTATGGCTGCATCTTAAATCACGTACTGTAGTATGACTACAATCCCAGACATACTACAACCACCAGGTTGGTATTATGTGACTTTCGATGTCATCATAAACACAAAAATCTTAAAGCAACTGCACTAATGGCAAAATGCACATTAGGAAAGTTAACTGAATTATCAATTTAATGTTGGAAATTTTAACAGGCTGAGGTAAATTCGTGGCTGTTAGGTTGGCAGGCTAAGGCATGATGGATATCACAAAAAATGGTTTCAAACACTGTGACAACTGTTTTCTTGTTTAAACCTTCAACAAGTTAAAAATTTATTTGGGTATTGTTAAACAAGTCCTGTTTAAAAAAGGTTTAATACTTAAAAAGAGCAGATACGCTGAGACCAGTCCCGTTGGAAAACAGGATTTTTAACTAGCATAGTGTCCATTGGTTGCATTATGCAAAATCTCGCCGGTAGCAGTACACCATCCAGGTATTTCTCGCCTACTGTTTCTCACCTACTGAGAATTCAACAGACTACCCCTCTGGCGTATTGTTTTTCATGTACTGTGTAGTAAGGTATTATGTGCTTTCAGACGCAGCCTATGCCTTGAACACTCCCACAAACAACAAAGTTGTAAGACTTTGTTAAAGAGACTTTAATTTCTCTGAAAGCCTCTACTTTACCTTGTGAGAGTCACAGACACTTCAACTTTGACCTAATTTAAACTAAATCTGTATTTTTCAAGTTAAAATTTTTGAGATTTCTATTTAGGGTTCAGATTTTTTTCAAAATCGTAACCCTGTAATTTAAAAAAAAAAAACAACAATAAATATATAAATAAATAAATAAAAACATTAGCAAAAATTAGTAGTAAAAAAACTAAATTCACTATGGAAAAACAAAGAACCTTATTTAATATGCTGTGTATTAATATTTTTTGTCTGCTTTAATGCTCCATATCCTTCAGGCTAAATGTTACCGCACGTGTACAGAAATAACCCATAAGGCTGTCCTTTAATGTGAATGTGGATTGTTGTTGATGTAATGTGTGTATACATCAGACACTACCAACACATATGCATGAAAAACAAGTGATTTTGTTTTTTATTTTAATGACATACGTAGTGGAATTGGGGTGTGACAAAATATCAGCATAAAGTATATCATGATAAAGTCAAATAGTACCCTGTATCATGATACACTAAAAATATAGAGATGGCACATGCCAGGAAAAGTTTGGAAAAATTGTCAAGAATATAAATGAACACATTTGATCTGAGCGTATAAATATTCTTGACTGAAAGATCAGATAATTATTTGTATTTTGTAAGTGAAAGTCAGTCACATGATAACATTACCCATCTGACCTAACAACAACTTCTGAAACATTTGAGAAGTGCTCTCATGGCAGCTGTGTGGAAATACTTCAGACTAGGTGGCAGGCGATATAACAAAAATATCATATTGTGATACCTGAAGACATTTGTACAATATACCATAAATATCACAGTGTATAGGTTTGCTCACAAACTGCCTGCAATACTATAGTGTTGAATTTTTATTTTTAATAAGCTTGTTTGATATATTAATTAATGTCAACCAAACTATAGTGCCCTCCACTAATATTGGCACCCTTGGTAAATATGAGCAAAGAATGCTGTGAAAAATGTTCTGTATTCTTTAACTTTTTGATCTTTTGTTCAAAAAAATCATAAAAATACTCCGCTCTCATTGATATCAAACAATTGCAAAAACAAGACAGGTTTATCCGAAAAAAAGATATCTTTGTTAAACATAGGTGTGAAACAATTATTGGCACCATTTTGGTCAATACTTTGTGCTACCTCCCTTTGCCAAGCTCTGAGTCTTCTGCTATAATGGTTGATGAGGTTGGAGAATATATGGCAAGTGATCTGAGACCATTCCTTCATACATCATATATCCAGATCCTTCAAATTTTGAGGTCCACACTAGTGGATTCTCCTCTTCAGGTCACCCCACAGGTTTTCTATGGGTTTCAAGTCAGGGGACTGGGATGTCCATGGCATGACCTTGATTTTGTGGTCAGTAAACCATTTTTGTGTTGATTTTGTTGTATGTTTTAGATCGCTGTCCTGCTGGAAGATTCAACCATGGCCCATTTTAAGCTTACTGGCAGAGGTAGTCAGGTTTTCACTTAATATTTGTTGATATTTGATAGAGTCTATGATGCCATATATACTGACAAAATGTCCAGGTCCTCTGGCAGAAAAACAGTCCTAAAATATTAAAGAGCCACCATCATATTTAACTGTGGGCATGAGGTACTTTTCCATATGGCTACCTCTCTGTGTGTACCAAAGCTCTATTTTGGTTTCATCTGACCATAGAACCCGATCCCATTAGAAGTTGCAGTAGTGTCTGGCAAACTGAAGTCAGTCAAATTTGTTCTTGGATGAGAGTAGAGGCGTTTTTCTTTTGGTGATGTAGGTGACTTCGGATTGCAACTAACTTCTGCAATTCTCCAGCTGTGATCCTTGGAGATTTTTTGGCCACTCAAACCATCCTCCACTATGCATTGAGACATTATAGACACACATCCATTTCCAAGTTGATTCATAACATTTCCAATGACTGGAATGTCTTAATTATTGCCCTGATGGTGGAAATGGGCATTTTTCAATGCTTGTGCAACAATTATTGGCACCCCTATGAATAGCTTCTTATAGCTTCCCATTTTATGAAGCTCAACAACCTTTTGCTGCACATCCCAGCTATATTCATTGCCCTAACCCACTGTTATAAATGACTAAGTGAATTTTTGTGTTACTTCACATTTATATCACTGTGAAACAGGAACTCATAGTTGAACAATTTCCTGTTCCTGGTGTACTAAAAAAATTTATAAAATATCAATGGGAATATACTTCAAGTATATTTTTCTCATATGAATTCATAGGGGTGCCAATAATTGTTGCACACTTTTATTTCACAAATATATATCTTTTAATACACCTGTGTTTTGCTTGCAATTGTTTGATATCCATGAGAGCAGAGTATTTTTGTGATTTTTCTGAAGAAAAGATCAAAAGGTTCAACAATAAAGACAATTTTCACTGTCTTCTTTAATCATATTTACTAAGGATACTAATATACGTAAGTGGAGAGCACTGTCAATGAATAAAAAATTAGATTTAAAAATAACATTTATATTTATACAAAAAAAACACTGAAAGGAAACATTTCACAATTTGAAAGATTAAGTAAAAATTTATATCAAATTGGATGTTTCCTGTCAATTGGTAATTGTTTTTTTTAAATCATTAAAAAATAAAAATGTTAAATATTTAATTAATAATCATAATAAATATTTGTTATAACTAAGCCCTACTTTACAATAATGGACTTTTTATTTTCTTATTATTTATTTGTTTATTTATTTAAGGAACTGAAAACATTATAAACAGACTTCATTATATTTTGGTTTTGTTTATGTGTTAAATATACAAATATTTTTCAATGAAATGTAATATTTTTGCTTCAGTTTACCAAAAAATCATATTAAAGGTTAGCAGTTTAAAAAACAAAATTACCAGATAGCTACAGTGGGGGGAAAAAGTATTTGATCCCCTGCTGATTTTGTATGTTTGCCCACTAACAAAGAAATGATCAGTCTAT
>JAOUWY010000003.1:12979042-12991862 GCA_025728095.1 Prietella phreatophila
AGACAGAGAGAGAGAGAGAGAGAGAGAGAGACTGATAGATAGATAGATAGATAGATAGATAGATAGATAGATAGATATGAATACAGATGCACATACAGAGGGAGAGATACAGGTATGGATATAGATACAGATAATGTGTTGTTGAGTTATATCAGCACACCTGTGGGACTGTAAGAGCTTGATGATCAAACCAACCAAAATTATTTCTAATCTTAACCCATTCAGACACTGTGCCCTTTGTAATGTACATCACATGATTAAGGAATTGTTCTTCATTAAGTGCACAAATTAAAATAAAGTTCACTGATAGCACAATTAAAACAGAGTTCTGGTTCACATATAGAGTTGAAATTTGAATCATTGTGAAGAGAAGCATTGCAGGATATCTGAGCTTTCAAAATGTCTTTATACATATTATTAAATGTTGATGTCAACATTTAACAATATCCAAATAAAATTTAAAACAGGGGTGCACAACTACAATTCTTGAGGATCCACTGACAAAAATGTTTGCTTACAAAAGGAACAGAACGAACAACTGAATGGTAATAACAGTTACCTTTTAATGTTTAACCATTGTTAAGTTTATAGCTATAAACACTATGATTTGAATGATTACCTTTTGTTTTGCACTGGTGCTCCACTTCATCAGTAATAAACAAATTGGTCGTTTACAGCACAGTGAATCTGACCACTGATTGACATTCCCTGTAAATGCTCATTTCAATGAACATAACCTTTCTTTGTCTCGCAGGTTTCACATTTGACCACTTGTTTTATTTTCTTGTTTATGAAATCCCGATGCATTGGGAGCATGAGGAAATCAAAATTATCTTCTGCCCTGCACAGTAGATCCCTCAAAGCAGTTTATCAACCATCTATTTTTGTGGGAGCATGAGGGCAAAATGTAAACACAGTAATAATACTTCTATAAGAAATTGCTTATGACATGATTCCTGGTGGTGCACAGTATAAAAAAAGTTACATTTATTTCCACTATACCTCCAGTTCTCTTTGTGGAATAAACTTTCCTCGCTACCAACATCACCCCAGACAATCTTTCCTCCACTTTTTTTATCTTCTTTTTTTTTCTATTTTTTTTTTTGTTGTTTCAGTACAAAGTAGTAACAAAGCCACAAAATTACATGATAGACTTCAGTGTTTGTCAGCATTGTCATTATCAATAATTTAGTTTAGACACCGCTACATCCACAAAAGAACAGAAGTGATACAAGTTGTGCAGTGAAAGTAGTACAGCAGTTCTGAGATTCTGAAAGTCGTTTAGTTCAAAGTTGGCTTAAGACATTGAATACTCTGTTCATTAATATTGAAATATTCTGTAGTTGTCATCATCTCTTGATGTCATCATTTTGATGTCAAAACTTCCCTTTTGGATCTCTCTACTATTCTGTAGCTGGCCTGTTGTGCTTCCTATAGTTAAATAATTTACATAAATGCCTGTGATTGAATAAAGAGAGTATCTGCTACAGAAGCCGAGATGGTGCATGTTGTAACGCTTTTTCAGTCTGATGAAATATGATTCTGACTCCACATCTGGGACACAGTCCACTAGGTAACAAGCATCAATTTAAGGTTTAAATTTGAACTATAATTTTATAATATAAAATCTCACAAACTAAAGACACAGGATTTTTATATATAAAATCACACCAGAACTTGATACAGCTTAAATGAATACAAAGACAAACTTAGTGAGTTATCTCTGAGAGAGATAAGTCTAAATGGAGCCTTGATTCGATGGAGCTTATTACAACACAGACTGTGCAGACGTGGAGGGGAAAAAACATTGAACATACTAAGCAAATGTGGCAAATTTAATTTAATCTTTTTAATCATGGACCTCTGCCTTAGCTGCGCTATTTATAAAGCAAATGGGTAAAGGTTATGGGTAAATGTGTCTGGCGGCAATCCAGGAAGCATGTTCAATCCTGTTGTTGTGTATTTAGAAAAAAAAATGAAAGAAAACCAATAAAGGTGGAATAATTTTTTTACAGGCAAGAAATAAAGTTTAATGAAATTTATAGATTTAATATCTCAGCTACAGCTGTCTTAATTTCAGATGAACTTGATGTGACTGGATTTTATTTGTTTTGCCCTTAAATTGAACCCCTTAAACTTAAACATTTGTATGAGACCTAACAAAATTAGGCAGGTTTCAAAACCATAACAGGTTCACTTTAATTAAAAACACCACAACAACAAAACAGTACGATAACAAACTCGCTTATATTAAACATAGATCTTTTGAAACCAAATCTTTCGCCATCTGTCTTGTCAGTCACCTCGCCTTGCTCTCACTCGTGATAAAATGAAATCTGATCAGTTTTGCGACTCTGACTCATTCGGTTCATGCTGAATTGAGTAGACGCATTCAGTTTTTAACTGTAGAGTCTGTTCTCTAACTGAACTAAATTATTTTTATTACTATAAAAAAGCAAAATGACAGTGGGAGAAGTGCCACGGTGTGCGGCCCCAACACCATGTAACACAGGCCTAGTTCCAATTAGAACCAAAAAGGGTTTTTCAGCCTGATACCATAGGAGAACCCTTTTAAGTTGCAAAAAGAACCTTTTACTCTCAAGTTCTTTAGAAAACCATGTATTTACTAGTGCTTTAAAGAACCCGGAAATGATTCTTCACAGCAGTACCACAAGGGACCATGTTCTCTAAAAAAAACTTTTAGTTAGTGCTTTAAGGAACCAAAGTAAGATTCGTGAGAGTGAAGCCAGGAGAAACTTTTCTAGTCCACAAAGATTTTTGAAAGTTTCACTTTAACCTGTTAAGGGATGAGACTTTAAAGAACCAATACACTGCTCTGAAGAACCTATAAAGAACTTCTTTAATCTCAAAAGAATCATATAGCTCAAGTCATGAAGCTTACACAATGTAAAATGGTTCATGACAAGAAGGTTCTTTATAGAATCTATGGTGCTGTAAAGAACCATTGAATAAACTTTATTTTTAAGAGTGTAGTGTCAGTGTGATTGATAGGGGAGAGAGTGTATGCCACTCCTTCCCAGAGATTGCTCACACAACCAAGCATACAGCCAGATCCTTATTTTGGAATAATTTGAGCCAGCATCACATTGGAACACAAGCCTGTAATTCTAACAGAACTGTTTCTCTGATCAAATCTAGTTAACTAATGTATATTGTGTTAAAGCATTATCACAAGAGCAGCATTACCTCCTTAAACTGTGATAATTAAAAAAAAAAGTAAACAAATTATAATCAGACTTGTTAGATATGATATGAAACAAAACTCATGAAATTCTGCAGGGATGCAGTCTGGGGTGTCTTTCAGTGTAAACAATTGCATTTTAGACCCCCTCATGATTGCAGCAAAGGTATTGATATAGTTGTTTATAAAAAATTATTTAAATAATCAACTCATACACGCATTTAACTTTTTGTGACATTTACACAGACAACTCTAAAACAGAAAAAAAAAACAAAATGCTGTGATAAAATTTAATGTGATATATTTTTTGTGGCTATTTTTATCTAAACTAATTTATTCCACACTACTGTTGAATTCTCAAATATGACAAACATGAGGGTGTTCATTAATTTCCTATAACAGAAGCTCTGACAGTTGTATCAGTTTATAGGAATGTGCACAGTCTAATATGTTACCGTTTCTATAGCAACAGCACATTCACAGGGACTTGTACAGTAGACACGCCCCATAAACAAATTACAAAATGTGCATAATCATTAATATGGTGAGGTTTTCTGTAAGAAGACATTTACTTTATATTTATGGAAGGAGTCTCCAGTGTCACCGTTTTCAGTTTTCATAACTGCAGGGTATCTTCAGTTTCTCCATAATATGACAAGCTACATTTTTCGTTGGTTTGTTTGTTTGTTTTTGTTTTATTAACTTCAAAAGAGAGAAAAAAGAGAGACAGATGAAGAAGTGGAAGAAGAAATGGAAGAAGTGTTTATATCTGCCATAACATAAATGAGAACTAGCCAATGTCCCATAAAATGTAGCTGTAAATTAATAAAAAGTTCATTACTAAATTAAAATTTGTAATTGTTGACAAATTGCTGTCATATAAGAGCAATAAAACACTTCAGACCATACTGTAGTAGGAAAATAATCCAGTTTCTACCTTTGTAATGACAATAAAGTGTACTTTATTCCATATTTTATTAGATTTAATAAAATATCTAGTAAGAAAATGTTATTGTAAATTAGGTTAAAAGATGTGAACCATTATGAAAATGTAATATTAGTACATGTTAACTGCCTCTTTCATATAGTGTTAAATGTTTTAAGTGTTAAATGCTCCATAAGACAAATCATAACCATCTTGACCTTAGACAAACTTGTATAGATAGAAACTTTAAGCTGTGCTTAGATATTTATTTTATACAGGCGTCTTATAGATTTTATAGAAGGTTTTTAATATGGTACAGTGTAGCTTATGGTTTAGACGCCTGAATCGAGTTATTCACAAAGTGAATCAAACCACATGATAAGATAATTACAGCATGACATGAATAAAAATATCCACTCAGAGGAAGGCTCACCACACACTCTTAGCACAGAGAGAATCCTTATCATCATCACATGTGGAAATAAATGTCATCATAATGCCAAAATTTATATGATTATTAAAACCGTGTTTTTCCTCAGTGTGTCTACACCAGGCTCAATGCTGTTGTTAATAAGGTGCCACTTGGAAGAAAAAAACTAAAGATTTATAGATTTTTATAGTTTATGTTTTTGAAGTACTTGTTATTTTGTTGTTATTTTGAGATAGTATCTCAATATTTTGAATAATATTTATTTGTTTAGTCTTAGTAACTCATTATTTTAATATAGTATCTCATTATTATGACAAATTTGTATTATTATTATTATTATTACAATGTACTAAAGAATTATTAAAGTATCATTTCAAGATTACAACTTAGAACTTGTTATTACAAATTATTAATTCATTATTTTGACTTTGTATTTTGTCATTTCATGATTATCTGATTATGAGTAACTCATTATTATTATTTAATAAATCAATATGACTTACTAACACATTATTTAAATATATTATCTTGCAATTATGACTTAAATCTTTATTAAGATTTAGTAACCTTGTTGGTGGGACTTTTTACCTTGTTATTATACCTTAGTAACACATTATTTACAGACATTTGATAATTATGACTTAGTGCCCATTATTACAATTTCATAACTCTTTAATAAATTATTTTGTTATTTTGACTTAGTAAATCATTATTTTAAAAAAATATCTTATTATTACAACCTACTTACTCATTATTATGACTTACTAACTCATTATTTAAAGATATGATCTCACTATTACGACATATTCTTTAAGATTTAGTAGCCTTGGCAGTAGGACTTACTAACACATATTAACACATTATTTCCAGATATCTTATTATTATGACTTAGTAACTCATTTTCACAACTTCATAACTCATTTTAATATATGATCTTGTTACTTTGACTTATTAACTCATTATTTCAAGAAATTATATCATTATTACAACTTACTAAATTGTTATTATGAATTACTAACATTACATTGGCTTAGTAACTCATGATTTTAGTTTAGTAGCTTGTTTATTTGTTTGTTTTTGTACTTAGTAACTTGTTATTATGATATACAAACTGAATGTTCCAAGACATTGTCTCATTATTATCACTTAGAAACTCATTATTATGACTTACTAACTCATTATTATAATCTAGCAAGGCATTATTTAAAAATATCTCATTATTAAGACTTAATAACTCATTATTACCACTTAGTAACTCATTTCAATATATTAATGATATTTTGACTTATTAACATGTTATTGCACGACATTATATCACTATAACAACTTATTAGTAACTAATTATTATTCCCTACTTGTAACTCATAACATTATAACTCTTAGAAACGTATTATTATGACTGACTAATGTATTATTATGATGGAATAGCTCATTATTTAATGCATTATCATTATTTTTTACTTTCAACGTCAAAATAACCAAATATTACATCAAAATTATGAGATACTATGTAAAGATTATGACATAGCACTTAAAAAACGAATAGCACACCTTGCGGTTCCATACATTAGGAATATAACTGGATGAAAAGATAATGTGTTCTGAACAGATACAGATAGGAATATGCCACATAATTAGCGCTTGTATTTTTATTTTTGTTTGTTTTTGTTTGTTTTTTGTTTTTGTTTTTGTTTTTTACCAAAAAGCTGGTTGAGGCTAAAAGTCATGCAAGATTAATATTTTTACTTGCATGTGGGCGTCAGTGAGCAGAAGGATATGAAGCTCGTAAGACATAAAGACAGCGTTCACTAGCATGAAGTTGAAACACTGCGTGATGCATTTACAACATTCATTCCTTCATTCTTAGTAAGTGCCTGGTTAGGGTATTGATGGTTTTTCACTTGATCATGCTTCATGTTATTCCCATCAACAGGTCCAATATGCACTTTTATGCACTTTTTAAACTGCCATCCCTATTTTCCACATGCTTGGCAATCTGTTTCTTATGTGATATCACTAAATTAGTCATAAGCTGCTAGCTGGTTAGCTAACTAACTGCTAATGTGGGGGTTGTGTTATTTTTTTCTTTTCTGTAGAGAGATTGTTGCTGCTGCTGCTGTTGTTGTTGTTAAATTGGCGTTGTTAAATGGTTATAAGGACATTTCCAAAGCCATTTAACATTTGCATAAAAAACTCTTAATAGTTAAGCTAACGTTTGTTCTTGAGTTAAAAAGTATTATTATTATTAGTAGTAGTAGTAGTAGTAGTAGTATTATTATTATTATTATTATTATTATTATTATTATTATTTTAGAATTTAACCAATGGCATCTATGCAACTGAAGCGACTCAGAGGTTATAACATGATTATAACACAAATGCATTATACAAACTAGTGAAAGTATTTCTAACATTGTCTATCCTCCTTTCAATGCACATACAGTAATTGTTGAATGATAAATAATACAGTAATTTTTGCCTGATAAAGTTATAATTAAAATGAGTCTAATTCCAACAGAGCAAAAATGCAACTCATTGTAATGCTAAGTAACAAGCTGTTACCTAAGCCCACATGCCAAGATATTCCATCATTCAAATATAATTGAATGCATTTACAGCCAGTTAAAAGTAGCAGGTGAAGAAATAATGCCTTCAAACGAGCCCCAACATCCCTGTGCATCCTTATGATCATCAGAAATTAAACCTCTGTTTCATAAATGTCATGTTGTAAAGCTTCAACTTCATTGTAAACAAGATCAGGACTTTTTTAAGCTGTATTAGTGTATTTAGCACACACTGTTAAATGTGCGTATACTCGTATAGAAATGAAGAAGAGCAAAAAGTTAAAGCTTCAGCTTGGTATCACATTACTGTAAACTTTCAAGCACTAATAAGTGCTGATGGAATATGAGTATGTGTGAAAATGCCAGTATTTAACACATAATACATAAAACAACACATAGATCTGATGCTGAACTGTTCTAGAAGTCTCAAATGTGGCAGGGGAAAAAGCACTCTAGGATCTTTATATGCTTCCCGACATCACTCGGTGTCAGAAATGTAACACATCTATGTAGCACGAAAGAAAGAAAGAAAGGTGTTGTGTCTAAAAAAGCCATCACCATCACTCATTAATCCTTTGACATTGTGAGCAATCACGTTACACGTATAAAACCCAAAACTTGTTTATAAAGTAGCAGGTGAAGAAGCATACAAGGATCTTTTCAGCATCAGAAATAAAAAAATAACCTCTCTGTTTTATGTGTCACATTTTGATACTTAAAAATTATTAAACAAGCCTAACTTTACACTGTTAAAGGTGTATATACTGGTGTAGAAAGAAAGAAAGAAAGAAAGAAAGAAAGAGGAACAAAAGATTAAAACTTCAGCTCAGTGTCCCATTACTGCAAACTTTCTCACATGCATCCTCACAAGAGATAAAATTGTGTCAATCTGTCAGAATATATATTGCATAGTGCACATACATAGTGCATTACACATAATGCCTAATAAACTTAAAACTATAACACGCACAGTCTTAGATCTGACATTGAACTCTTTTAGGTTTCACGTCTGATGAAAAAAAAGCATCCATCACCGTCTCTTGTTAACCCTTTGACACTGTGTGCAGTGACGTTACACCTACAAAGACGACATTTCTGTCTAAAGTAGCAGGTGAAGAAGCACACGAGGATCTTTAAATGTGTCCCGGCATCACCCGGCATCCTGATTATAATGAGAAATAAAAGCTCCTGAGTGCCACATTGTGAACCTTAATTATCAAATCTGCATCCTAAACAAGCTCGAAACTTTGTTCATTCCAGCCAGCATCCCAGAAGACCACAGCCTTTGATATTAAAAACAAATAATTATCCAATCCCAAACAAAACAAAGCAAAAAATATCCCCGAAATACCTTTAGATGCCCAGAGGAAGCCCATGGCCAGAGAGATTGTGTAGATATCGTTCTGCCTTACATTCTTACGCTGTTTCCTCTCTCTGCGGCAGAAAGCGAATGCTTAGAGACTCAGTGGCATATTTAATTAGAAGCGAGCTGTTTGCACTATCAGTGTGAGGATCTACCTCTCCAATCTCTCCTGAGTCAATCTTCCCCCATCTCTGATTTTCTTTTATATTTATGCCGGAATATTTAATTGTAGACAAAAGGTTACTCGGGCTGCATTCACCGCACACAGCCGGAATAATCTGCTTTAAAAGGCTTGACATTTCAGGCTTTTCAGAATGGCTGAAAAAAAATTATATCCCTGCTTTTGTTAATCAATGAAGTAGAACTCTCGTGAACAAAAGAATTAAATTGCTTGGTTGGTTTAATAAAAAAAAAAAACAGACAGAGCTGCTTCCTCTGGGCTTTTTGTGCACACAGGCACCAACACTGTAATTCCATATGATTTAGGGGCAAAAACTCTCATTTCTGCACACAGTTGGCTGGGTTTTTTTTTTTTTTTTTTAAGAAAAAATCCTTTTCAGGCTCCAGCCAGGCTGAGGACAGATTTATCATTACGGCTGACTTTCACTGACTTGCAGCCAGTCCACTACAATTTACCATCTCTATACGACGAGGAAAGAAAAAAGTGTAATTATGCAAATGAAAGGGGCAATAATTAGGATCTTTACTCTGCGATTCGAGCTGGGTAGAAAGGACTCGCCGGCGTTCTTTCAAATGGCTCCCCTAAAAGAGCAGCTTTTAGAAATTTTGAGTTATGAACATACACCTTTACACATACTCAATTACAAGTGAAAACTTTGAAAAGTGGAAACTAAATGTACACAAGTAACTTTTTTTTTTTTCAACATGATTACAGATACATAAAATCTTGCAATGGTTAAGGTTAGGTTTAGGGGCAGGTTTTTAGAAGTGGTGTTAATGTTCATACCTTTCCTTATGGCTTTTCTACTGCTCAAACATAACATTAAAACCACTGATGGGTGAAGTGAATAACATTGATTATCTTATTACAATGGCACCTGTCAAGGGGTGGGATATTTTAGGCAGCAAGTGTTTATTTCTTGAAGTTGATGTGTTGGAAGCAGGAGAGATGGGCAAGCATAAGGATCTGAGCGACTTTGACAAGGGCTAAATTGTGATGGTTAGACGACTGGGTCAGATCAGCAGGTCTTGTGGGGTGTTCCTGGTATGCAGTGGTTAGTACCTACCAAAAGTGTTCCAAGGAAGGACAGCCAATGAACTAGTGACAGGGTCATGGGGGCTCAAGGCTCAATCATGCATGTTGAGAGAAAAGGCTAACCCGTCTGGTCCGAGCCCACAGAAGAGCTATTGTAGCAAAAATTGCTGAAAACGTTAATGCTGTCTGTGATAGACAGGTATACAGTGCTTAATTTGTAAATCTGCACATCCTGGAACACTAAGAGGGTGCCGTCTGGAAACAGGAACCAAAGCGTTCAGGCCCTCACAGCCATAGTGTGGAACAGCTTCTTCCCCAAAGCCATCATACCCCTCAGTACTCAGAGACTGGACTGACACACACACACACACACACACACACACACACACACACACACTCTGAACTGAACACCATCCCACTCCTACTGTGATATTTATACATTCCTGCATTTACTCTATTGCATTTTTGCTGCTACTGTACTTATGCAAATATTGTATTTAATTTCTTGTCACTATTACACACTTTACCTGGCTGCTACTGCAATAAATGCTGTGTCGATATTTGGTATTCGCTAATTTGCTGAATACTAAGTCATAGCATGTTATGTTTACATTTATATAATTTTTAAATTATATTGTTACTCTTTGGCACGCTATCATTTGCACTACCTGTTATATCGGGCACTTCCACACTAGAACTGTGAACTGGTCGGCATTACACTGTGACTTACTGTGCTTACTGTCTTGTTTTAGTAGTACTGTACTGTCTTGTGCTGTTAGAAGTTTGCACGTACACTTTATGTAAACCGCTCCGTGGCTTGGTGGTTAAGGCTATGGGGTACTGATCGGAAGGTCGTCCCATCTCTGCCAAGCTACCACTGTTGGGCCCTTGAGCAAAGACTTTAACCCTCTCTGCTCCAGGGACGCTGTATCATGGCTGACCCTGTGCTCTGACCCCAACTTCCAGACATGCTGGTATGCGAAGAAAAGAATTGTCACTGTGCTGTGTATATGTGATCAATAAAGTCTCATAAAGATTCATTCAAAATATGTAGATCTTATTTAGTTCTGTGACATCTCATATGGTTAGCGTCTTGTGTTATGTAGAACCATGGTCCTGGAGGAATGTTGAACTTTGAACTTACAGACATGTAAAAGTGCTTACAGTATCTCACATAGCCATGCGGGATTGAACTTTATAAGTGGTGGACCCACAATGTTCAAAAACATCAGGGACCAGATGGTGTGGATGATAAGGGATGCAGGCTGCCAGCTACAAATGAGATTAAGTTTGGAGAAACCCTGCTCACGCTCCACTCGAGATCGGTGTGGTATTCACAGTAGCCATCAACTGCCTCAGTTCTTCTTGAACCTTTTGTCTATTTGAGACCCTGTACTCCCTAAAATCCCGAATGACTTCACATGGGATGTTAACTCTTTAATTCCAGGCAGTCAGTCTCATTTTCAAAGCCATACACAGGTTGACAACGTTTAGCCTTGTAAGCGCTTCTAAAAACCTTCTAAAAATCAGACTAGTGTTATCATTGCTAGTCATGGGAACGGTCACCAATCTGCTTCATAATTGACCTGCAGCTGCGCGCTCTCTTGGACTCTTGCATTTTTAGTATTTTGTTTGTGTTCTTAAAAAAAGCTAGTAATGATAAGCTTTCTTTTCGTCATGACACACTCTACAATGCATGCTACGTGACTGTAGACTTCGCTTTGTGACAACGAATTCAGGTGAACTTTGAATTTTAGCATTTCTATTTTTTTTTTAATATTGTTGTTGTTCTGTTTTACTTTCGGTGAATTAAAATCTAAAACGACTTGTTTTGACAATGTTTCTGCGGAAGACTTTTACATCCAGGTGCAGAGGTGCCAGATCCACATAAAAAGGTTCCGGAATGCAGGTGTGCAATATTTAAGAGGTGAAACAGGATCAGCTCAAATTAAACTATGAAGGTATATATACAGAATATACAGTACAATTTACATTAACTGGTGGATACAATTTACAACCAAAACCTCCTCCCCACCACCACCAATTTCACACACAGCAGTCTTTAGAGTTTAAAAAAATATATAAATAAACATTAAGTGAGTGACAGTTATGTGGGTAAAAATGCCTTGTTGATAAGAGAGGTCAGAGGAATATGACCAGATTGGTTCCCGCTGCCAGGAAGGATATAGTAACTCATATAATCACTGTTTATAACCGTGGTGAGCAGAAAAGCATCTCAGCATGCACAAAACATTGAACTTTGAGGTGGATGGGCTACAACAACAGAAGATCACACTGGGTTCCACTCCTATCAGCCAAGAACAAGAATCTGAGGCTATCATGAGGACAGACTCAACAAAACTGATTTAGAACGGTTAGAGAGAAAAATAATCACCTGAAAGTTTTTCAGTCTTTACCTGTCCAGTTTCAGTGAGTTTGTGCCTATGACGTGGTTTTCTGCCATTATTCTCTCAACACAGACACTTCCTGTCAGCTCTGACCAGTCTCTTCATTCTTCTCTGATCTCTTTCATCAACAAGGTGTTTCAACCTGCAGACCCTCCTATGACAGGATGTACTTTTGTTTTTTGCACTGTTCTGTGTAAAACTCTGTTGTGTGTGAATTTCCCAGGAGATCAGCAGTTTCTGAGATACTCAAACCAGCCCCTCTGGAACCAAGAACCATACCATAGTTTGCATGATGTTGTGCATTGTGCTGCAACAGCAGCAGCAGCAGTAGTAGCAGTAGTAGTAGTAGTAGTAGTAGTAGTAGTAGCCGTTTCAGTAGCAGTAGTAGTAATAGAAGTAGCAGTATCAGTATCAGTAGTAGCTGTAGTAGTAGCAGCAGCAGTAGTAGTAGTAGTAGCAGTAGTAGTAGCAGTAGTAGCAGCAGCAGTAGTAGTAGTAGTAGTAGTAGTAGCCGTTTCAGTAGCAGTAGTAATAATAGAAGTAGCAGTATCAGTATCAGTAGTAGCTGTAGTAGTAGCAACAGCAGTAGTAGTAGTAGTAATAGTAGTAGCAGTAGTAGTAGCAGTAGTATCAGCAGCAGTAGTAGTAGTAGTAGTAGTAGTAGTAGTAGCCGTTTCAGTAGCAGTAGTAGTAATAGAAGTAGCAGTATCAG